>LBNU01033223.1:66420-85414 GCA_014162995.1 Artemisia annua
GAATATAAAATAATTTAACCATCCTAGTCAGTTTCTATATCTGTGGGTCCCTTTTTTTGGTATGTCCTCCCCAAAATTTTTGAAAAGCCCCCCTATATTTTTTTTCATCAAATTTCGAATTCTCCCTCCACCAATTTCCATCTCCACACCCACATTTCTCACATTTCTCACCAATCACCAGTCACAGCCACCAATCACCATTCACCAGTGACATCACAGCCACCAATCACCATTCACCAGTGACATCACAGCCACCAATCACCATTTACCAGTGACATCACAGCCACCCTTCACCAGTCACCATCCATCATATCACTTGCCGGTCCGGCCATCAACAACGGAGGGAGGTTCATTTAGATCTATATTAGGTACTTTTTTGAATTAGGAATTCATAATCTTGGAATTTTAACTTATTATTCATTTTCATTGTCAATTTTATTTGTTATGGATTTTTTGATTTCTTCTTTCTTTGGTAATGTTAACTTATCGGGTCTTTAATTTGGCTGAATCGTTTAACCAACAACACAAATAAAGATAACATTTTGTAATTTACATATGATAATTAACCTACGCATTGAAGTGGTGTTTGGAACTAGACACTTGTGACTTGACATTGTAACTTCATCAATCTTAAGCTTCATATATGCTTATATTGGTTTAACTTGTAACTTGTAGGATATATACGTTGTCATTTGATCAACAAAAGCATGGACAAGTCTTGGATGACAAGTAGTAGGACCAAGAAACAATATATTGATGGAGTAGCAGCGTTTATTAAGTATGCAGTACAGTACTGGCAGAAGATGAAGAACATCGACCCACGAGTTAATATACGACGAGAGCTTAAAATGCCATGTCCGTGTACCGGATGTTTAAACAAAATAGAGCAAACAGTGGATGACGTGGAGTACCATTTATTCTGCCACGAGATTAATCTAAAATACACAAAATGGGATAGACATGGAGAAAGGGATGAGCAAGCAACAACATCCCAAATACCTGATAATGCAGAAACAGAGTTTGTTGACGACACGGATTTCGACATGGAGTCACATTCAGAAATTCCAACAGATGGCCCAGCAACAGTAGAAATGGTTAATGCTACGAAAGAAAATTTTGATGAGGATGACCTTGCCAAGTTTCAACAACTATTATTAGACGCGGAGAAGCCACTTTATAAAGGATGTCCTGACTTCACAAGGTTGTCCGCAATAGTTCAACTACTCAACTTGAAGGGTAAGTATGGAGCTTCTGATAAGTTCTTTACTGAATTACTAGGATTAATTAACAAAAATGCTACTAGCTGGTAATGAAATGGTTGAAAAAACTTATCAGGCCAAAAAACTAATGAGAATGATGGGATCAGGATACAAAAAGATACATGTATGTAGCAATAACTGCATTCTTTACTGGAAGACTAACAAGGAGTTAACTGTTTGTCCAACTTGTGGGATATCAAGATGGAAGGTGGATAATAAGACACGTAAAGTGTATGAAAACACTCCGACAAAGGTAATGTGGTACTTTCCAATTATACCAAGACTGCAACGACTCTTTAAGTTAGAGAGTATTTCAGAAGATCTAAGATGGCACGCAACAAGGAGGGTAACAGATGGTGTTTTACGACACCCTGCAGATTCACAGGCATGGCGTACCATAGATGAAAAATCCCCCCACTTTGCCAAAGATCCGAGAAATCTACGGCTAGGAATATCGGCTGATGGGGTTGACGTCAACTCAGGAACTAGGCATCACAGTGTATGGCTAGTTTTATCTGTCATATACAACCTTCCTCCATGGTTGTGTATGAAAAGAAAGTTTATCATGCTTTCAGTTTTGATATCGGGATACCCGGGAAATGATATCGATGTATTTTTAGAACCGTTGGTTAATGATCTGCATACCTTATTTGAGGACGAGGTTGATACATATGATGCTTTTGCAAAAGAAAAGTTTAAATTGCGTGCCGCTGTGTTGTGGACGATAAATGATTACCCTGCACTTGGTACATTATGTGGCTGCCCATACAGTGGATTCAAAGGTTGTATAGTATGTGGGAAAGATACACACTGTGTTAGACTTTCGGCCTCATCCAAGCAAAGTTATGCTGGACACAGACGATATCTACCATACAACCATGCGTTCAGAAGGCAAGCGACGGCGTTTAATGAAAAAGAAGAACCTCTGCATGCTCCAACTCCATTGACTGGAGAACAAATATACAACGAGGTACAACTAATTGAAAATAAATGGGGAAACGACAAATGAACAAACAATAACACCTCGAATAACCAAGAAGATACGAGAGGCAGAGGTGGGAAGATTACAAAGCAGAAAAGGAAAACAACAGAAGCAGAGGGTAGTGCAAGCCAACTAAATGAACCATATTGGAAGAAATTCAACATTTGGTATCGAAAGCTAAAGTATTGGAGGCATAATGTTGTTCCACATTGTATTGACTTCATGCATGTAGAAAAGAATGTTGCTGAGAGTCTAGTCGGAACTTTGCTGAATGTTCCTGGAAAGACAAAAGATGGAATGAATGCTCGATTGGATCTGGAAGAGTTGGGGATAAAAAAAGAGTTGTTTGCTAGGAATGAAGCAGACAAAACAACACTACCTCTAGCAGGTTACACATTAACCAATGCTGAAAAAGACATCTTTTGTGAAACGTTAAGAAACATCAGGGTACCACAAGGCTATTGTTCAAATTTCTCTAGTTTGGTCAGCCAAAATGATAAGAAGCTCATTGGCTTTAAATCGCATGACCATCACATGCGAATGCAAGAGTTTTTGCCCATTGCTATACGTACAATCATGCACCCACCCACACGATTTGCTATTATCAGGTTTTGCTTTTTCTTTAAAGCTATATGTAGGAAAGAAATCATCTTGAAAGAACTAGATAAGATGCAACAAGAACTTGTTGTAACACTGTGCCTTCTCGAAAAGTTCTTTCCTCCGTCATTTTTTGATATTATGATACACTTGACAGTGCACCTAACTAGGGAGGTAAAATTATGTGGTCCCGTATGCTTTCGGTGGATGTATCCCTTTGAAAGATGTATGAAGGTTATTAAAGGACATGTGCCAAACAGAAATAGACCAGAGGGATGCATTGCTGAGGAGCCTATCGCGGAAGAAACAATAGAGTTTTTTAGCCAATATCATAAAACCATGAAAACTATCGGTATCCGACCTGATAAACATGTAACCAATGAAAATGAGAATGGAAAGCCATTGTCGGCCGGCAAATCAAATGTACTTTCCGGAGACGTCTTTCAGAAAGCACATTTGTATGTAATACAGAATACAGATGAAATTGTGCCGTATATCGAGTAAGTATTACTAACACATGTCTATTTCGTTGCTTAAAATGTTGTATCAAATATAATAATCAAATACATTGTTTTGTTTCAGGCGACACAAGCAATTTTTGAAAACAAAATACCCGGGTAAAAAATTGGCATTGCTGGAGAATGAGCACACTAAATCTTTTGCTAAGTGGTTACACGAAGAGGTAATTACTCGTATGTTGTTTATACTAATTGTTTATTTGTTTATAAATATAAGGTGAGTTGTTCCTGCACTTGAAAGATAATATATACTTGTAATGAAATTCAGGTTGAGAGAGAGTTAGCGATATCCAAAGATAGTGTATCAGAAACTGTGAGGTGGATATCATTTGGACCACGCGCCACCATAGTGAAATACGAGGCATATAACATCAATGGGTATACATTTCGTACGAAAAGTAATGATGGCATAGTTTACCAGAACAGTGGGGTTAGTGTTGAGGCAGCAGATATTCACATATCGAAGGAAGTTTCAACCACAAGAAAAGCATATTATTATGGGGTTTTACAAGAGATATGGGTACTATATTACCGTTTCAGGCAAATTCCTCTTTTCAAATGTGATTGGGTTAATTAAAAAAAAAGTGTGGTCAAACGCGATAATCTTGGTTATACATTGGTAGACCTGAATAGTATAGGCCACAAGGATGATCCGTTGATATTAGCCTCACAAGCACAACAAGTGCTTTATGTGAAAGACCCGGCAAATTATAAGTTTTCTATTGTCCTTAAAACACCTAACAAGAATTACAAAGAAACGTATGACGATGTCGATGAGGAATTTAGTACAGTCATTCACGAGCAAAATGATAATGTATTGCCAGTAGTAAATCTATAAGCAAAGGATGCCTACTATCGAGCCGACTGTGAAGGTATTGTTATACGAAAATCAAAGTGAAGCAAATGTCATTCTCAAGCTGTAACACTCTATTTAGGGATTTATTTTTGTCTGCAGAACCTATTTAAGCTTTTGTTTTGCTGCAAATACTCTTTTAAGGGATTTATGTTGTTGTTGTTGTATTAATTGTTAAGTTCGTACTTGCGAATACTCTTTTAAATTAAAGGATTCTCGATTATACAAAACTATAACTTCTAGCAGCATAAACTGTGTACTAGCCGTATTAACTATGTACTAGCAGTAGTACATAGTTAATACGGCTAGTACACAGTTTATCAGAAATGTGTGACCATATGTATCGAATTGTGACTACACTTAAATATTGTGTGACAAAATATGACTCTATGATTTAGTCACACAAAAACTCAATGTGACTAATATCAAGGTTAATGATAACTGACTTCCCATTGTGCTATGAATAATAGTCACATGAATAATTCACAATGTGACTATTTTGAATGTATTGGTCACATATAATACCCTTATAACGTGGCCATAATCATGATTTAGATACACATTTGTGATATGGTGTGATTATTGTAAAGCCTATAGTCACATGATCGTGCTTCAGTTAAATGTGACTATACACAATTAGGATTTGGCAAGCAAACACACACTAAACTTTAGACACACATATTAACTTACGTGACCATATGTGTCGAATTTTCGTTACACTTAATCATGTTTGTATGGTTTTGTGTGACCATATATGACATTTGGTCACACTCTTCAAGTGTGTGACATATATTTGTCACTCTTAAATGTATTTCGTGACTAACGCTTCAAACTGAATTTTTAGTTGTCACACATTTCAAATTCATATTTGGCTAACTATTCAGCAAAGAATAGCAGTCACGTTTATATAATGTGTGACAAACTTGACTATATAATTTAGCCACATACACAAGTACTTCGTGTGACCATATATCTTCTTTGGTCACACTGTTCAATTGTGTGACATATATTTGTCACATATGTATATCTATAGTGTGACTAATGTTTCGAGCTAATTTGTATCGGTCACACGTCCCGAATTAAAAGTGACTAAAATGTCGTAAAATATTTACCAGTTACCATCTAGTCACATATATACACAAATGCGTGACAAATATTTTACGAAATGGTCACACAAGTCGGATCAAGTGTGGTTGTTTATTTAAGGCTGGTACATTTAGTCACGTAAAAATGTCACCGTGTGGCCGTTCAAAAACGACCATGTGTGACGAAAGGTCATTTTTGGCGTAGTGACTTATGTTTATAGGTCTTTGATATGAGTTTTATAAATGTAGCAACCAACTGTTTGATAAAAAAAAGCTCAAGTATTCCATCAATTTCCTGATTTGTTTACTTAAAAATTGTTACAGGAAGGCATTTGAGGTCTCATGTTGCCTGCTAGGTAATAATAGGTGTACAGAAAAGGTGCCAACCTGTAAGTGTTATTCAGTATCATCCACAATTTGACTCTCAAGGACTGCCGATGGACTATGGTAAGTTACTCGAGGATTTTTTTTTTCCAGATTTCTCATTATATCCTGTTACAAGTGGTGATGCACTTTTGTAAATATCACATTGTATCCAGTTATAAGTTCATAAAGGTCCAAAAAAAGGTCCATAAGCACGGTAAATAAACTGATCCAAATGCCCACTGTATAAGCTCATGAGTTTCAAAATAAGCTGGAACAAATGGGCTTTTTTGATATAACTATAAATAAGCCAGGATCACATACAAAAATATGCTTAAACAATGAGGTTAGATATTGGGATTCCGAGTAGTGTTAGGGTAGCTGAAATGGTGGTCTAAACTGGAGCGTCTGGATTGGTGTATTAAAGTACAATTCAAAGCACATATTATTGTTCGATGCTAGATGTATTTTAGGTATTCTTGGAATGTTGTTAGCAAATCTTGATGATGAAACCAAGAAAAGATTTATAGCTCTTGGTATGGGTGACCCAACTGCTTTTTCATGTTTTACAACCACAAATGTTGCTGAAAATCCTGTTGTTGATGCTTTAAGTTCACAGAAATTTAATGGCTATTCACCTACTGTTAGCCTGAATGTATAAATGCTTTTTCATGTGAGTTTATTTCCATGCGAATAGTAGCAATGGTGTGCATGTAGAATTTCACTTCTTTTTTTCTTAATTTACTCTTTAATGTTTAATATTATGGCCAAATGTTGTATCTTATTTTCAAATGCAATATGTACATTTAAGCCTGAACATTCTGATGCTCAACAGGGGCGACAATTTTCCTTGAGTGTCCAAACAGCTCATGATTCATAAGCTTGGGATGTGAACTTGGTTGACGTTAGTGTCGAAGGTAAAAAAAAAATGTTTCCTTATAACCCATTGCCTTAATTTTAATATTCAGTTTTCCATTTGGTGTACCTATGTCTGAAATTTGTCTCCAGGCTTCAAAGACAAAGAAAAAAATGTGTCTCCAGGCTTCAAAGAGAAAAGGTAACTTCAAAATTTCACTTAGTCTTACATTTGACGTCTTTAATCACTTTTCCAAAATGGGTCAACTCTATTTCACTAAATAGTCAGAACTTTATAAAAAACCATACAAAAAATGAGTAAAAATAAAAAAAAAACAGATAGACTAATTCCAATATCTTTAACACTATGATGATAATGGTTATGAGAGTGATGATCATGATGATAATAAGATTTGTGGGTGTATTTGCTTGGGTAGAATTTATAGGAAATTAAAGGGTTTATGGAATGGGTTGATTGGGGTTTTGGTTAACAGTTGGCAAATGGGTCAAAACGATCAGCGAAAAGCTGTGTCTTTGGCAAAAATGGGGTTGCCTTTGGCCTTGATTTCTTTGTTGATTTTTTGCAACGAGCCTTTGTCTGATATTAGTGAACATTATGTTTGGGATATACTTATAGGTAAGTGTTTCACTTATTCTGAAAATGGCTTTAAACTGAATAAGAGCATAGAGTGGCTAAGAAGGCAAAGGTAGTTTAAGCTAAAGCCTATCTCCCATCAAAAATACAAAGATGAATCTATTATCTTTCATTGAACACGATTTTATCAGGTTTTTTTTAGGAATGGTTTGATTGGAGATGGGTNACTGTATAAGCTCATGAGTTTCAAAATAAGCTGGAACAAATGGGCTTTTTTGATATAACTATAAATAAGCCAGAATCACATACAAAAATATGCTTAAACAATGAGGTTAGATATTGGGATTCTGAGTAGTGTTAGGGTAGCAGAAATGGTGGTCTAAACTGGAGCGTCTAGATTGGTGTATTAAAGTACAATTCAAAGCACATATTATTGTCCGATGCTAGATGTATTTTAGTAATTCTTGGAATTGTGTTAGCAAATCTTGATGATGAAACCAAGAAAAGATTTATAGCTCTTGGTATGGGTGACCCAACTGCTTTTCATGTTTCACAACCACAAATGTTGCTGAAAATCCTGTTGTTGATGCTTTAATTTCACCGAAATTTAATGGCTATTCACCTACTGTTAGCCTGAATGTATAAATGCTTTTTCATGTGAGTTTATTTCCATGCAAATAGTAGCAATGGTGTGCATGTAGAATTTCACTTCTTTTTTTCTTAATTTACTCTTTAATGTTTAATATTATGGCCAAATGTTGTATCTTATTTTCAAATGCAATATGTGCAGTTAAGCCTGAACATTCTGATGCTCAACAGGGGCGACAATTTTCCTTGGGTGTCCAAACGGCTCATGATACATAAGCTTGGGATGTGAACTTGGTTGACGTTAGTGTCGAAGGTAAAAAAAAAATGTTTCCTTATAACCCATTGCCTTAATTTTAATATTCGGTTTTCCATTTGGTGTACCTATGTCTGAAATTTGTCTCCAGGCTTCAAAGAGAAAGAAAAAAATGTGTCTCCAGGCTTCAAAGAGAAAAGGTAACTTCGAAATTTCACTTAGTCTTACATTTGACGTCTTTAATCACTTTTCCAAAATGGGTCAACTCTATTTCACTAAATAGTCAGAACTTTATAAAAAACCATACAAAAAATGAGTAAAAATAAAAAAACAGATAGACTAATTCCAATATCTTTAACACTATGATGATAATGGTTATGAGAGTGATGATCATGATGATAATAAGATTTGTGGGTGTATTTGCTTGGGTAGAATTTATAGGAAATTAAAGGGTTTATGGAATGGGTTGATTGGGGTTTTGGTTAACAGTTGGCAAATGGGTCAAAACGATCAGCGAAAAGCTGTGTCTTTGGCAAAAATGGGGTTGCCTTTGGCCTTGATTTCTTTGTTGATTTTTTGCAACGAGCCTTTGTCTGATATTAGTGAACATTTTGTTTGCGATATACTTATAGGTAAGTGTTTCACTTATTCTGAAAATGGCTTTAAACTGAATAAGAGCATAGAGTGGCTAAGAAGGCAAAGGTAGTTTAAGCTAAAGCCTATCTCCCATAAAAAATACAAAGATGAATCTATTATCTTTCATTGAACACGATTTTATCAGGTTTTTTTTTTAGGAATGGTTTGATTGGAGAGGGGTTTGGGGAGTTTGTTAATGTTGTTAAGATGGTTCATGGTTTGGTTGTTTTGCATGGGTATGAAGGGGAGACGACGGTTGTGAATGCTTTGATCACGGTGTATTTTGGTAGTGGGTGTTTTGGTGAGGGGAGATGTGTTTTTGTGGAGAGCGGTGATAGGAATGTAGTTACTTGAACGACAATGATCTCGGGTCTTGCTCAGAATCAGTTTTGTGAACAGAGTTTAAAAGTGACTGTGGAAATGCTTAAAGTCTTTGTGAGTAATGGCCTGTTATTTTTGGACCATTTCATGTTTAATGTAAATTTGTGAATGTACATCATATGTACACAATTGGAACTTTTGGAACTGTTTAATGAGCTTCAATTTGTTGCAACAAAAAGTCTCAGTAGTGTTAACTTGCGTTTTATTTTTGTGTTCAGAATTCAGAAATAGTAAGATTATCTATGTACTGTTAACTTGCTTTGATTTTTATAGCATCACATTTAAGTGATATTTGGTGCAAACAAAATTGTAAATAATAATATTCTGTTACTAACGCCGATATACAAAATTCAAGTTTCTATATCGTGTTGTGGAGTACATCACAAATGTAACACACAATAATTGCAATTCAATACGAGTCTAACCAGTGACACAATGCTCCCGCGACAACGCGCGGGCTAAACGACTCGTTATATATTGTATATAGTAATTTGAGGTGCGCTTCATTCAAAAAACTATGAACATCAGAAAACAATCACCTACTTGTTTTTTTATTCCAATGCCATGTCTTCACTATTTTCTATTAAAATCATTCTTTATATACTACACTTTAGCTATTACCCTCTCTTATATATCGCTCTCTAATCTTTTCTTCTTTCTTTGACTTTTAGCTCCAATAATTTAATTCAATAAAAACCCACATGAAAGCTAGATTTTATTTCTCATTCTCAGGATATCCCAAAAAAAAAACCCAAAAATATAGGGGTGCGCGCGCGCATTGTTTTTGGAGTGCGCCTAGGTTCAATTTTGTAAAAGCTAAAAAAATTGGTCCAGATTCGTAAAGTGGGTTATGTATTTGGCTTGTTAGGTAATTAATTATAAATTAAAAAAAAAAAAAAAAAAAAAAAAAAAAAAAAAAAAAAAAAAATAAAAAAAAAAAAAAAAAAAAAAAAAAAAAAAAAAAAAAAAAAAAACCCAACATGCAAGCAATCGTCATACTCCCAACAAACAACACAACAAAAAAATAATAAAATAATAAAATAAAAAAAATAAAAATAAACATAAATAGAAGGACACCCATCACAATCGGAGCTTCAAACATCAACCTTTCAAACTAAAAGTAAACAACTAAACTTTAAAAAAATAAATAACATGACATAACATGACCTCAGAACATAACAAAAATAAGTATTTTTTTAAATTGAGAAATGATTTGAATGCCTAAAAATATGACTAATTGTGTGCCTAAATTGATGTGGCAATGGTTTATTGGTTTGAGTAAAATCGGGTCCCTCTCCAGTCACTAATAGCAATATTTTGAAAACCGCGTTCGAAATCGACCCGGTCGAGTCACCGGGCATCGGTTCAACCGGTTCGACCGCCGGGTCAACCCGGTTTTTAATTTTTTATTTTTTAATTTTTTCGGCCTGGTCAACCGGTTCGACCGCCGGGTTTTGAGTGACCCGGGTTAACCCGGTTCTCGAAACCCGGCCGGGTTCTGGGTTTTTATTAAAAAATTTTGAAAAAAGGAGACCCGGTCGTGTTACGAGAACCGGGTTGACCCGGGTCACTCAAAACCCGACGGGTCTAACCGGTTAACCCGGTTTTAGAAACCCGGGTTTTTTTGACCCGTTTTTTTGGCCGGAACCGGTCGAACCGGTTAACCCGGCCGGGTCGACCCGGGTTTTAAAACACTGACTAATAGTATGATGCCCCATAGATTAGGCATACTATTAGGCATGACAATCAATGCTCAATATTAATTCCTTTCAATTCTTAACAAATACAATTAACAAATAGATTAGGTTAGGCTCAAGCCCGTGTGTGGGTTTAAGGTTCATTAGGGTTTCGTTTGTATTTCATGTATTCTCTATATATTGTAGTTGAATAATACATCATACCTACGGGGTTTCAATCATTCAACAAAATCATCGTGTTTTTTTTTTGGGAGATGATTTGCACACTTTATAAAGTGATTGGGACACTCTAATTAATTGTATTTTGACATTTCTACCCTCACAGTTAACTTTATATTTTCACTCATGTGAGAGTATAAATGTCCAAACACTATTAATTAGAGTGTCCCAATCATTTTATTGAGTGTGCAAATCACCTCCCTTTTTTTTTAATCTTCCATCTTTGATCTCTTGTGATTTAAGATAGTGAGCATTTGGTTTAATTCTAGTCTTCCAAAGCATTCTCCCTTTTCTTTTACATTGTCAATTTGTCATTAATTTACCCCTTCCTTTTCTATGTTCCTTTTTGTGTATCCTAGCAGTTAGGGGTGTCAGTAGGGTCGGGTTGACCCGACTCGAACCCGAACCCGATAAGTCTTATCGGGTCGGGTTAAATCGAGTTAAAAAATCTTGTCGGGTTGTTTTGAACCGAACCCGATAACCCGATAGTTTTATCGGGTCGGGTTCGGGTTGAATTATTTATCTTATCGGGTTATCGGGTCAACCCGATAAGACCCGAAAGATATTGTTTATCTTTTTTTTCAATACAAATTTACGTAGGTAAGTGTTCTCTTTTCCATACCACTGTTGATTTTTTTTCATGCTACAACTTTTACTACCTGCTTCTATTATTTTTGGATTCTAATATTCAAATTACATCAGAAGCATTGATCCTATTTATTTATTAGTTTTCAATCTTGATAAATTAACATTATTCTAACCAGAAGATACTAATACTTCATACATAAAGAAAACTAATATAATATAGACACTATTATACTCGTAATACAATAGACTCTCTAAATGAAAGACGGTGTAGGACCCCTCATCATATACAGATTATATAATAAGCAGAGAATAAGACATTTCAAAATGACAAAGTCTCAAAATGACACAAGTATTTTAGTTAAATGTCAATGACAAGTGTTTAAGCTCAAATATTTTTTTGTCAAATTTTATAAGCCAACCCGATTAACCCGAATCACCCGACCCGACAACACCCTACCCGATTTCAACCCGAACCCGATAACCCGACTCCTTATCGGGTCGGGTTGCGGGTTAGTTTTTTCAAAACCAAAACCAAACTCACCCGACCCGACAAGACCAGATAACACCCCTACTAGCAGTCAATANTATTTGGTTTTAATTTTGTAAGTTAAATAGCAAATGTTGATTTCTTAGCTGTTTTTAAAAGGAATACACATCATCATCAGTTTTAGATAATGGAATCTAGGAGTGTGTTAAAGGTGTTAAATGGTTGAAAAAACTAATATTAATAAAACTAATAAAAAATGATACATATTTTGGTTTTGATACAAGTTATCACCACGGTCCAAAACTAAAAGACATATGTATTAGATATTCCTAACATATTTTTATTTAGACACTGTAATAAATTCGTAAAGAGTTTTTTTTTTTTTTTTTTTTTTCATATATGATCACACATCTCATCTTTATATACATGTTATGAAATCTTATTATTTTTAGGAAAAATATTCAACTTACTTTATAGGATTTCTTGATTTAGGTTGTGGGTATTCAAAAAATATCCGTATTCAGATATCCGAAAAATTGATTAGAATTTACTAAAACGATTAGGTTTTATGAAATGTCAGTTTTAGCGCACATATAAAAGTTTTCTGAAAATTATAGATATTCGGAAATATAAAATCGTTATCCGAAATTTCAGATATCCGAATTGAAAAAAACTTAGCTAAAATAATGGCTATAACATAAAACCGAAAAACAGAAAAACCGAAAACCGAACCGCAAAAAACAAAAAACCGATAAAATCAAACTGAACGTTTGGTGCGGAGTTTGGTTTTAAAAAACATAAAACCAAGCTTTTGGTTCGGTGTTTGGTTTTAGCCAAAAACCACCCCAAACCGCCCCATGCTCACCTATAATGGTGGATGTACATGTTGTATAGTCATAGCTATAAAGATCGTCAATATTTATGTACCAATCGTTTTCACTTATATTTTGTAATCTCTTCAATCTTTCATTATCCAAACGTTATTTTACTTATATTTTGTAATGTTATGTGGTTGTTTTGTTTTTTTTTTTTTTACATTTTATGTTTGTTCTTTTAACATATTCATGAACGAACTAGAAAATTTTTATTTCACTTAAAGATCAAAGATAAGTACAAACTCTCGTCCCTTTAATGTTCATGGCGCATTGGTAGCTAGAAGCTAAATAATTGAACAAGCCATACTTATGTTTGTTTGGTTTTTTATGCACTTTTTTATTTAAAAAAAAACAAAACAAAACAAAAAAAAAATTACCTGAACAACGAAGTTTTGTTTTCTATCGTTGTCATCTTTTACGTAAGGTTTGATGAAATGATTAATGACGTTTATCCATTCTAGGGTTTCAGTTGCTATGAAACTGGAACACGAGTGCTTGCAAGGTGCTAATGTCATTGTTTGAATGCAAAATTGAAAAATTAAAAAAAAAAAAAAAAAAAAAATGTGTTACGTAGTAATTAGTTTGTGCTATTCGGCCTGATGGATAATTATTTTGGATCGGGCCCAATAAGTTATGAGAATACACAATGTTTGAGTTTATAAAAATTTGACAAGCTAACCATATGTTGAGTTATATCAAAGTGGCTTAGTGGTTATGCATATAATGTGCTCACGAGACTTTTAGATTTCACACCTTACTAGATAAATATTTGGAGGTGGCTAAAAGAATGCGAGTAACAGTCACGGTATTACATTGATTATGTCGTGTACATCTGTTTAGCCGTTTGGTCTGAACAAGAAAAAACCTCATCTTTATACACGTTTAAGTATTTGGTGTTGATTTTCGTAAGTTAAATAGCAAATCTTGATTTGTTAGTTGTTTTAAAAGGAAGACATATCATTAGTTTTAAAGGAATCTAGGAGTGTTAAATGGTTAAAAATTAGATTAAACCGGAACGGATCAAACTGAGATTGATCCATTCAAAGAGTTTTGGGACAGACAGTGTATTGTGTAGTACCATTTTTTCATTTGTCAAATTGTTTTGGTTTGGATTTGAACTGATTTGGTATTTTAGGTCACACGCTTTTTTTCTTTTTGGTTAAATGGCTTTGTTTCATAAAAATATATGGATTTGAACCGAAATTAACTAGATCAAGAGCTTTAACAGCTTAGCTTGTCTTAGCCGGTCAGATCTTGATTAATTGGTTTTCCCTTTGGACAAAGTTTTGACCGGATATTAATGTAATAATGTCCCCATTAAAGTAGTTGCAAGGCAAGAGTGTTATAGAAAATAAAACAAATAATCAAGTTTTGATTTTGTCCCACATCGGTGAGTGAGCAATCATTAGAACAGTTCATAAGTAAGAACATGAAGTTATAAAACATCTCTGGAATGCACTTGTTGGATGGCCTTAACCTTATATCTCTCCAACATGGCTGTTTCAGAGTTTTTATAATGCGTCATTACCCACACGTTTATGAACTTACATTTGCATTTTACTCTTTTTATATGTGGAATGATATATAAAAATATATGGATTTGAACCGAATATAACTAGATCAAGAACTTTAACAGCTTAACTTGTCTTAGTCTGTCGGATCACGATTAATTTGTTTTCCTTTTGGACAAAGTTTGACCGGATGTTAATGTCTCCAACAAAGTAGTTGCAAGGCAAGAGTGTTCTAGAGAAGAAAACAAATGATCTAAGTTTTGATTTTGTCCCACATCGGTGAGAGAGCAATCATTACAACACTTCATAAGTAAGAACATGGAGTTATATAACATCCGTGGGATACACTTGTAGGATGGTCTTAATCTTATACCTCTCCTACAAGTATTCTTCTGACGGTTTTTTACTTATGGTTTTAATGGTATTTTCTTTCCTATTTTGTAAACTCTTAAACATGACATTATCTAAAAGTTTATGCACTTATATTTGTGATTGGCNAATGCGAGTAACAGTCATGGTACTACATTGATTATGTCGTGTACATCTGTTTAGCCGTTTGGTCTGAACAAGAAAAAACCTCATCTTTATACACGTTTAAGTATTTGATGTTGATTTTGTAAGTTAAATAGCAAATGTTGATTTGTTAGTTGTTTTAAAAGAAATATACATCATTAGTTTTAGTTAATGGAATCTAGGAGTGTTAATGGTTGAAAATCATATTAAACCAGAACGGATGAAACCAAGATCGAGTTTACATTTCAATTTGGTTGGTATTTTAAGCTATAAGCTTTTTTCTTTTTTGTTAAATGGCTTTTGTTTTATAAAAATATATGGATTTGAACCGAATATAACTAGTTCAAACAGCTTAACTTTTCTTAGCCGGTCGGATCTCGATTAATTGGTTTTCCTTTTGGACAAAGTTTTGACCAGATATTAATGTCTCTAACAAAGTAGTTGCAAGGCAAGAGTGTTCTAGAGAAGAAAACAAACGATCTAAGTTTTGACTTTGTCCCACATCGGTGAGAGAGCAATCATTACAACACTTCATAAGTAAGAACATGGAGTTATATAACACCCATGAGATACTCTTGTAAGATAGTCTTAATCTTATACCTCTCCTACAAGTATTCTCCTCAGGGTTTTTTACTTATGGTTTTAATGGTATTTTCTTTCCTATTTTGTAAACTCTTAAACATGACATTATATAAAAGTTTATGTACTTATATTTGCATTTTACTATTTTTTATAAGTGGGACGATATATAATTTTCTATATACAAACCATGATTTTCATGTTCAAGTGGTTCTCTATCAATATCAAAGTATTTGCCCTTTTACCCTTGTTTGTTCAATGAATTGGTGATCATGGTCTCTTGCCCTCTGGGTTTCTTACCTTTATCTAAATTTTATTTTGTCACTTGCATATAAGGTTAATTTCAAATGCACTTGATCACCTTACAAGATAATAGATTCAAACCTCACTAGTCACTTGCATTAAAATAATCAAGGTCAAGGATTATCTTTTTCATCAAAGTTGATGTAGACATTTGGTTACACTAAACGAGTACCCGCGCATGGGAATTTTATAGCTGCATAAGTTTCCCAACCGTTTACATTATATGATTGAATACGTTCTGAAATTATAATGATTGAATAGTTTTTGCTAATAGATACGAACGTACAAGTACATAATTAAGTTTTCAATATTTTCTTAAATAGATTTAGTTTTCACTTTTTACTTTCAAAAAAAAGTTTTCCATTATACATGGTATAGATATAGATTATATAGGTTTACAAAATGTTTTTCATGAAAAATGAAAATTGACCACTTTCGACATTATTTGTCATAAGATTATCAGTCTAAATCTGCTATTTTAGCTCAACCATAAACTGTTTAAAGTAAGAAATAAAATGTGAACAGGATTAAAGTAACAGATATGCTTTGGAATAACTTAAGCAAACTGTGTCGCAAATGCCTGTTATCATCACTTTCTGCCAATAAAACGAGATACCTTGACATATATATTTTGTCAAGGAATCAGATACCATAGGGCATTTCTTTATTTATTTACTAACTTAACATAAACATAAAAACTATGCAATCTCAGACGAAAGATGGTGATAAATTTGTACTAATCACATGAACAACATCAGTGAAACAATATTTACTTGCATCATAGATTGCAAAAATAGTTAACATATGAGAAATGATCGAGTTTGCAAATATATATGGATCAGATGGTAGTGCATGTATTATAAATCATCATTTGATAATACAGATAATATTGGGTTAAATAAATCATCACACCCACTATTTATGCAAACTTGATCATTTCTGAATTTGAAAGAAGCAAAGATATAGAAAAAGTATGTTTGAAAAGATGTTGAATAACACGCAGATGAAAATAGGATAAGTAAATGAAATAGCTGCGCAGGTTTATATGATATAGGGCAGATGGAAGTGACGAGGTTAAATAGCAAAAGAATCGGCTAGGGTTTATGGCTATTCGGCTGTAAGTGGGCCTTGTTATCAAGACGAGCTTTTATATAAGCCCAAAACAGATATTTGGTCCAACAAATTGGAAATGAGCATGGTATATAGTAGCACTACTTTTTATCGTGTTATTCAAGTTCACTATGATGGTAATAATTGATTTAAGAAAAAAAATGTTTGCAAAAATCACAAATCGATAGTCGGTCGGTCAATTTTTTTTAACTTGTATTCGGTTTAGGCGAGATTAATTGGATTCGTATTTCCAGCAAATTTTGATTATTTCTTGAAAGATTTTCCTAAAAAAAATAACTTGTAATAAATATAAACAACGACTATAAGTGATTAAAATAAATTTACGGCGCTTTGGGTAGTTCCGGCAAGTTTAACCACTGTTAATCGTTGCTGATCACCGTTGACCACAGTTGACCGATTTGTTTGGCCGATTTACATAAATCAAAAAGGTTGGTGATCAATTAGCGCCTAGGCGGCAATTAATCGGTCTTGTAAGTTTTTTTTTATAACACTGACAAAAACTCAAACTCTCTTTTTTAAATGACAATGTTAACAACCAATATCACCTATCTCCCAAATAATAATTCACTTTAAAATCTCTTGCTTGATAGGTTACTCACATTATGTTTGAGCCAAATGCGTTTGGTGAAAACTCAAAACTTATAACTTGACTCGACGACAACTAATCATTTAAGAGCAATATGAACCAAGGCTTAGTAGTATTAATCTACTTGATATTTCGAATCCAGATTGACTTGATTTGATAGTAGAATTATCAAGGTAAACTGGCACAAGCTTTGCGAGATGAGTATATAAAGCTCGACTTGTAAATCTAGTTGATCAGCTTGGACTTATTAAGCTCATCAATTCATCGAGTCAATTTCAAGTATTTTCCTAGCTAAACTTGTCTTAAATCGGTTACATTATTAAACTTGTCTTAAACAGGTCTTTTTGTTCACACAAGGTCTAGACTGACAATCCATTGGGTGAGTTCGAGCGTGTGTCTTAGCATGGACTTAAATGACTTTGTGAAACCGCTTGGTGAATTGTCGTAGCTGTGCTCTTTTAGAAGCACATGAACCTCAAAGATATGGCTAAAAAAGAGGCTGCTAAAGTCAACACATAATGCATCAAGATAGCAACAAATAATTTGACAAGGTCAAGTCATAGGGGGTGGTTGTTGGTTAGGAATGACATGATTATGGTCACTTAGGTTCAGTAGTTTCTTTTTAAAGTGCATCTCATTTGCAATCCTCGGGATATATGGCAGAATTTGTCTGCTTTGGTTATAATCGCACAGATGATGCTCATTATACTTCGCTTTGTTTGATACTGATATTATCCTTGGATCCCCTTCGTTTTTGGTTAATATTTGTTGGTCAAATAGATAGAGTAATCATTTTGTACTTAATCCTACTGGACTAGAGTTATATAATGATATTATCAGAGCAATTGCACAAGTGAATGAATCTAGATTTCATCGACGATCCACCTATGTTTTTGAGATGTAAGTTTGATGAGTGAGCACTCAATAGTCAAAACAAGGATATAATACATCTCATTTCAAGATTTGTAATCTCAAATAACCATGATTGTTTTTACCATGAAAATAGATGATAACAAAGAGTTATTTGATCAGTTTATAACAATTAACAGTACATAGAAAGAAGCGCGACAAATCGCTTGATTGTTGTTCTTGTTAAAAGCATGCATCCAGTACGCAACAACAGCATATTGCGGCACAACTGCAATCAGTTAAGACACACACTCATTTCTACCATCTTCTACAATACATAAAAAGTAAGCAGGGGGGTTTGCTCACCCCTACCTTCCTGCAATGGATCGCACAACACCACCCTGTTGGGTACCAACAATGATGGCAGCGGACCCCTCACAAGATTCACAAAAAGCCTCGTGCGCACTCAAAGAGCAGAGGCGTACGGACTTCTGAAAGAGATGGTAATAATCCACCACCCACCCAAAAAAAAACCCCACACAAAAAACCAACCCGCCCCCCCCCCGCCTGCTATACTAATTTCCCTATGTCCAAATTGCAATAGAAAATGGATAGAACATCGCTTGTTGTGCACATTAACTGATTTGCAGTTTGTGCGCAAAATCATGCTTAAATCTCTCTCTTCTTTTTT
>LBNU01033223.1:89162-138227 GCA_014162995.1 Artemisia annua
AAAAAAAAAAAAAAAAAGTTTTTTTTAATGGTTTAAGGACTAGTGAATGATTTGTGGGTTTTTGCATATGATCATGATAAATGATCATAGGCATGCTAGAGGTTTTTGCATATAGATGTGTAGTGATTATACCCTTTTATGGTAGAATATCCGCGTTTTGAGGTAAGTAAATTGGTCTTAACTTATTTTATAATGCTTTATCATAATGTTGAGTTAAGGTAATAAATGTGTTAAGTGTATAAGAAAGCAAGTATTATCTAGCTTGGATCCAACTCTAGGGTGTGCTTAGCTTAGTTAGTCTAGCTAAGATATGTCGTAGCTTAGTTAGTCATAACTAGCTATGGTGTGTTTAGTTGTTATAGTGCTTCCTATATACGTGTTGAATTAGTTTGTTGTTAAGACTAGCTAAAGACATGTAATGATCCATAATGTTCGGATCATGTGTTGTTACACTTATGTCATTTACTTACTAAGCGTTAATGCTTATGGGCTTAGTTGACCATGTTTTGTAGGTTCAAGCTCACAAGACAAAGGTAAGGAAAAAAGCTTAAGGATTGGAAGCATTTGAAGTAAAGGTTGCTTGCTATTTTGCGTATAGTAGGCTAGTTATCTCTTAAGATCATGTTCAAGCAAGTTAAAACCCCCCACCATGCCATGTAAATGAAGTCTTTTGGGTATCCAAGTGTTTTGTTTTAAGACAAAATCCTGTATGTTGAATGATGGATATGTTGTGTATAAAATTTGTAAATGGGTCAAAATGGGTGTTTGGGATAATGCCTATGTTTTGGTAAATTAGTGTTTCTGTATCTTTATAAGTAGATTATGTACTTGAACAATGTATTTGTGATGTATGGAATGTATGTTTGAAGTTTAAATAGATTTTTAGTCATATATGTGTTCTTTTCGGAAAAATGAGAAAGTGCAGGTTTGTGTTACGGCGTGGGAAACCTTTTGCCCTGTGCGGCATAGAAGCTAAGTAGTCTCTACGGCGTAGAGACTGCGTTTTTTTTAAGAAACAAAAAAAATAAATTTTGGGGTGTTTCATCACCCTTGCCCGAGAGTAAAAAAGACTACTTCCAAAATAACATCCAGCAATTCATATCTGCAGCTAGTCAATTTAAGTGGTTGCTGCTTGCTAGGCTTGTTGCATTTACATGAAAACTTCATATAACATTGTACCTTGTATCTATTGTACAAAAAACCATGGATGCTACTACTTTATAAAATCAGGCTTCGAGCAGAAACAAAAACTCATTGAAAACTTAACAAGAACACTAACATGACCATATATTACAGACAGTAAAACATCATTATACTGATATACAACAAGACTATCATACAAAACTTTTATTAAGAATGAAAAACTTATACTAGTACCACTTACTCACATCTTATTATTCGCAAACCATTGACCGGCATCTTATTATCATCTTACTAACAGCTTATAACTTGTCCTCAAACTCCGAAAGTGGTGTGATCTGCTCTTTCAACCCTTTTCGCTTGCGAATATTCAACACAAGCGAGTTTGCTTGAGAACCAACTTCCAATGGATCTGAAGACATCATGTCCCAGTGATCAAAAACAGATTGTGGGAACGCTTGTCCTGAAGTAGACGCTCTTAATGCACCCGAAAATCCAAACGACTCAACAACAGGCAAGTATGCTTTGATGTTGTACAATGGGGTACCGGGCCTTTGCATTTCCTCAAAAACGTGCCCACGCCTTTGGTTTAGTACACTGTAGATCCCACCAAGGGCTTGCTCAGGTGCTTGAATTTCGACCATGTAGACAGGCTCGAGGAGCCGAGGTTTGGCAGTTAGTTGAGCAGCGTATATGACTCGCCTTGCTGTTGGGATGACTTGACCACCGCCTCGATGGATTGCATCAGCGTGAAGAACGACGTCACATACTTCGAAACAAATGGCTCTCATGTTTTCTTCAGCTAATGCACCTTCTTTCGATGCCCATTGGAACCCGGCAACAACTGAATCCTTTATTTCATTTAAGTATTGTACTCCTTTACACATGTCGACAACCATATTCGGCCCGGTTGTTTCCGGGCCAAAACACCATATCTTTTTGGCTAAATCTTTATCCCAACCAAACTCCTCAGACAATATTTTTGACCGGGCCTTTGGGTCGTCTCGTGGACCAATACGCCCTTCGTCGATAGCCTCGGCTAGCCCCTCTTCCATCGGTCTCGCTTCCATGTACAAACGGTTATGCTTGTTAGGTGACTTGCTCATAACCGTCCGAGACGATTTCTCAAGAACAGTTTCACGGAACGAGACAACCGGGTCCGCGACAATGATTTCAGCCCCACCCATGAAATCTTCTTGAAGATCTTTTAAGCAAATTTCTAGATGAAGCTCACCCGCACCCGCGATGATATGCTCACCGGACTCCTCGATTGTACAAACAACCATCGGGTCGGATTTTGCTAAACGTTTCAAACCCTCTACTAGCTTCGGTAGGTCAGCTGCCACTTTACATTGAACCGCAACACGCACAACAGGGGAGACAGAGAACTTCATAGCACGAATGGGATGCGCATCGACTTCTTTTTCACCCGTTAATGTCGCATTTTTGGTGATAAACTGATCTAGCCCTACCAACGCAACCGTGTTCCCACACGGGACATCCTCCACAGTTTCTTGCTTTTTCCCCATCCATATTACTGTCCGCTGAACCGCCTTCACAAACAAATCTTTCTTCTCACCCGGGACATAATTCGGGCCCATAATCCTAACCTTCATACCAGTTGCAACTCGCCCAGCAAACACGCGGCCAAAAGCAAAGAACCGTCCCTTATCAGACGCTGGAATCATTTTCGACACATAAAGCATAAGAGGCCCATCAGGGTCACAGTTCCTAATAGCATTTGCGTAAACATCATCCAACGGACCTTCATACAAATTCTCGACACGATATCTTTGAGCAGTGTGCGGTGAAGGAAGATGAAATATCATCATTTCGAGCAAAGCTGTGGCAGCTGGTAACCAACTTTGCATCACGCGTTTCATCAACGCTTTACCCATCAACTCTTTTTCGTCCGATTTTATGTTAACACCGAGCTTATCCAACATAGGCCACAACTTATCTTTTTGGTCATCCATACAAGTACTAATTATCTGTTTAATAGGCTCATAACAAAACTGAACGAAACCACGCTTACACGTTGCAGACCCCGTGTTTTTAGTAGTCCACTTTTTTGTTTTCGGGTCGAAGTAGTTTTCTCCCCAAAGTCTTTCCATCATTTTCGACTCGTCTACTCCAAACTTTGATGCATACATGTTAGCAAAGTTGGTTAATGTAAAAGCCCAACCATGTAACCCTGCTGAAAACGCACTGTCCCTTTTTCGGGGTAAACCATGACATCACCTAAAAGCGGGTCTTCGTATGTAGCCATAATCACATTAGCATTTTCGATAACCCTTTGAAACGTTTGGTAAGCTTCCTCACCATCGACCTGAAGCTCAAGGAAACATCGGTCCATTTTATTGACAGTTAAAACGGGATGGATCCTTTCTCCAAGGGCTTGTCGAAGGACGGTTTCTGTTTGGACACAAACACCTTCGATACAATCAACGACTACCAATGCACCATCAGTGATACGTAAGGCAGCAGTGACTTCAGAAGAGAAGTCAACGTGGCCCGGTGAGTCTATAAGATTGATTAAGTACTCGTTCCCGCTACGTTCTCCTTTGAAGCCTTTTAAAGCTTCATCGGTCATTTCATAGTACAGGGAAATACCAGTTGACTTGATGGTAATTCCACGTTCTGCTTCATCTGCACGAGTATCAGTCATTCGTACATCACCCGCAACTTCTTGGGCGATAATACCAGCAGCAGCCACAAGTGAATCAGTCAAGGTGGATTTGCCTATATATATAATACAATAACAGCCAGTTATGTTAGGAAACAAGATACTAAATGAATGTGCGAGTCATATTGGTACACATTCAGTTCTTGTCATGTGACGACTAATTTCTCAGTGACCACACGACAAGAGTTGAATGGGTAACAATATGCACAGTCCCATGTTCACGTGTATGGGTCATGTTAGTACTCATTCGGCCTTGCCATTTAGTTGTCAAATGAGAAAAGCTAAATGGGTAAAAACTTGACCCGCAACATAACATGCATATAAATCTAATGTAAAGTATATAAGTTACCGTGATCAACATGAGCAATAACAGACATATTCCGAATGTTGTGCTTGTAATCCATTATCCTGCGAAGCTCATCAGCCGTGAACTTCACCTGTTGGATTAAAACGACAGTTGACTTAAAAAATCTGTATCGTGTATCTCTATGGTAACACCAGAAATAAACCACACATTGAGATCAAGTGAAATTACCATTTTTGTTTGTGTTGCGTATCACCAACAAAGCCCGACTATGCTCCAATAACTTTCTGGCAAGAGAAAGACGAAAGAACATAATGAAATTGAACAACAAAAACAAATGTTTGTGGCGGATGATTCTTTATACTAATACTTGAATTTAATCAATGTAATCATAACAGTATTTGAAATAAAATGTTTCTGAAATTATATCCAAGTTCTCACTATTGTTCCAAAAAACACCAAATTCAAATAATAACATCAAACAGCAGCAGTCAACCGCGTCCCTCGAATAGCTAATAAGGACTTTTTTAGGAAGTGTTCAGATAACCTTATTGTGTTTTGATAACACAATTAGCCAATAAGCACCTAAATAAACATAGCCAAACACCCCCTAACTAATCTTATGCTTTCACTTTAGTGAAAGAAATATCAGGTATTCAGCTTACTTTACTTGTTGCTTCTGTATAAGTACACGATATTAACGAAAGTCCTACGTAGCAAGTTGAACAAACGAAAACCTTTTGTTTCATCTCATTACAAATCAACAATAAACTTGATTAATGAATAAACTTCATCCTTTACTAATTTAGTAATTTATATCACAAAACCTTTCATAACATGACTATAACACCAGTTCATAATACCATTCCCTCACCCTTCTTTGACTTCAAAAAGTCAACTATCTACTGACTACTAATGAATATGGATGTCTAATTTTATTCAACTTTCCTAATCTTAGATAAAATGGATAAGAATTTGTACCTTCTTAGTTGAGCCTCCTTTGATCGTACGACTAATACGCACCTTTGGACTTGTAACTGTGACAACTTGATTCTTACTGTTGTGTTTCTTTGGCTGCAGACATCATTTTGAGCTTTTTATATACTTCTTACAAACTTTGGCCCCAAGGTAAACACTTGTTCCCCAAGTCTTGAAACTAATATACTATTATTCAATGGTTTTTGTATCTACATATATATTGACCAAGAACATCATTATATTAATCTTTTGGTTTTAATTCGTTGGTCAACATAACTATTCTGATAATATTGTTTTATGAATACTATAACATAAAACTCAAAGTGGGATTGTAATCACATAATAGAATGTAAACTTGAGTTCAGATTGTAACATAAATTTATCAAATAGTTTGGAATACTTAATTAAGATGACACCAAACAAATTTACAAGATCAAAGTAGCCGTCTGCGCATATTATGCTTCTATTTGCTTCCTTGGATACACTGATACACAGGTGTACGTTCAGGCCCATCTCACCATCTTTGTTTACATAAAATGTTTGGGCTATAATCAAGGCTCGTCTCTCTCAAGTTATAATGATCATTTGCATCGATTCAACATTTCGGGCTTAACGAAGTCCTTAGAAAGAGCAATGACCCTACCAATTAATACAAACAATTTCATGGTATCTTATTATCTCATTTTCAAAATATAAACACACTCCAACATGAAGGCCTTATAAGTTATGTAACTCCTGAGGCTGACAGTAGATCAAAACAGCTCAAGAGTATACTAATATTGGCCACATTCCTTGTGTTTAATTTGCAGCAGGCCAAACATTACAAATGGATCTTTATATAATGCTGCCATTTGTTAATGTAACAGACAATTAACTATATATGTGTATATAGATAAATATATAATATGATATGATACAAACTAAAAAGTCTTCAATACATTAATCTAGCTAAAAGCTAACAAAAATTGTGTGGTTCAACAAAACCCTCATATCCTAACATTTTATGTAAACAAAGATGGTGAGATGGGCGGGGTCATGCTAGATCGATGTGAGTGCCTTATTCATATACTAGTTTATACACAGGTGTATCGACTAATATTACAACGAATGTCATCTTCGTCTTACAATATAACCTGAAGTCGATATTTCATAAGGTTTTCAAAGCGGAATACAGGCAAACTTGCATTACATGAAGAAAACCGGGCGATCAGCAGCTGCAAACTCTACAACTGATCTTAGATCATTCCAATCTCCATTTTCAATAAATTCATTCATTTCTAGGTTGATGGATGGAGCTTGATCAGTGAACCTACTTATCGCAGTCAAGTGGTTCATCCCATTCGTATGATCATAGAGATTCTTCTCATGGTTTAGTTGAATACTAGGATTTTGGAAGCTAATGTAACTTTTCATTTCATGATCGGAGTCTTCACTACATGATTTTGAACCTGCATCGACCACAGGGTTTCGTTTAATTGATAATTCTTTCCAATCTGGTACAATTTTTCTGTTGCTCACATTTCTCTTGAGTATTCTACATAACGTCCAAACTTCCTGCACCATGCATTGATCCCAACAAGCTATTAGTAAAGATGAAGCTATAGGTTGCTTGTTTGTGTAAGTCTTTACTGGTAAGTAAAGGGCCAGTTCTTTAAAATATCAGCATAGGTTCACAATTTTACCGATCCAGATGACCACACATATATAATTTTACGAATCTAGCAACAGCTTAACTTTCATTGTGTTGTTCCAGAAAAAGAAAAGCAGCAGGTTTTCATGTGTTACCAATCATATAGAAACATTTGGTATAATCCTATGTTGCTATGTCTTGTAAAGAGAATAATACTATTAAAACCGAAAGTAGGCTGCTATTTTATGTAATTTTTGGAAGTATGTTATCTTAATTGGTACAATTGTGAAAGTACATTGATAATTTATACAATTTTTTTTTTTAACAGCAATAATCTATACAATTAGCCCAATCTAATATATATATTTAGCTCAATAGTATGTGTGTATACAAACAGGCTTTTGTGCTTACTTACAGCTTCTTGAGAGATGGATTTATCGTCCATGTGGTTGATGCTTTTGGGAGACGATGGAGGGAGCCGAAACTCATGCATCATCCACTCGGTTTTGGTGCCTTTACCAGCACTTCCACGGTAGTAAACAAGAGACTTCTTGAGGCCAATGCAGACTGATCCAGTAGAAGAATAAACGGGACGATCGATGCCAGTAGCTTTCCAGAAACCAGAATCGGTCACTCTGTTGGGCCTTATGCTATTTCTGTACTTCCTCCCTCTTTTGCAAAAGAAATATCGTTCATTATCCCTCATATCGCTCGTTTCTGCAACGTATAACTGATAAGTTATACTCACAAAATAGGTAAGCTAATCTTTTGGATGATTATTTTACCGGGGTAATCCCCTTTACCCAAAAAAATCTTTTGGATGATTAATACTGAAATTTTTTTAACTGTAGACTACTCATGAGCAAATCAATAGAAGTGAAAGATTTGAACCAAATGACTAGTCCATAATCATGGTTTGTTTTTGTGTTTCAAGAAATACAAACTTCAAGAGACAAAAACCATGGCTCACCATCTTCATTAGCGTTGATAAAATGTTTCATGGTCATTTGTTTGACAATAATTCAATAGGGTTTTGTAAGGTTATTGATTGGTTCAAGCGCGCGCGTGCAGGACAAGTTTATTTGGAATTTCAGTGTATTCACAAGAACATTGATACTAATGGATTAAACCATTACAACTAGCAAATTTTATATAAAAATTCATTGGTATGAAGTGAAACCCTAATCCTACATTTTTTTATTATAATTTAGATCTAACGCATGAATACCCTAAATCATAAGTTTAACACTAGTTGGTTATATATCTTATTTTCTTGACTACAAAAATTTTGTATATCTCTAAACGATTGTATATATCATGTAAACGATGAGATAGTATAAATTGGTGGACAAAGATACCATACTAAAACAAGAAGAGAGCATACTTGGAAGATCCCATGGATCAAATTTGTAAATATCAATCTGTTTGATAAGATCGAAATTGAGTGGCTTCTTGTCAACCTTACGACGAAGATAAAATCCAACGAGTTCTTCGTCTGTGGGATGAAAACGAAACCCTGGAAGTGGTATGTTTTCGTCTTCATCAACTTGTCTTTTACTAATCACCTCCATCTTCTCAGTATCCATATATAGCTAGATGGATTTTTTTTTCTTCTTCCTAAGGTATATACTTAATTATTAAACTATATCAGTTATGTGTATATATGGATCAAATGTGGTTATGGTACACTTATCGTTAGCTAGCTAGCTATATGTAGTGTGAAGGGTTTGAGCTCAAAGGATCAAATATGTAAGTTACTTGGTCAAAGTCATGAGCATTGACTGAGTGGGTGTCAAGCTTGGTAGGACCCTGATCAATGAAAAAGTCTCTAGTCCACAAGTTATAATTGAGTGTCAAAACTAATAATTAATAATCTAATAATTACTGTATTGAGGACATTTTCAAATATTCCAACATAAAATCACATAGAACAAGTACACCTGACCATAATACTATTTTTGAACCAATGACATTGGTAACTTTAGCATGCATGCAAGAGACATGTATAAATGCTTCTAGAAAATAATAATTACCTAAAGATATTTACGTAACGCATTACACTTACGGGGCAATTAATTAAACACGCCAGGTCGCATGTAAAAAGCTTGGTATCAATCAGTAAAAGCTTGAAGTGATATGAGTATTAATGAGCTCGTCGGAGCCTAAACCGTAGAGTAGCTAATTTAATAATCGAACTCGCGAGCCCGAATTTTTTTTTGAACGGCGGAATTATATAAATACTAGCGAGAAGCTAGAAAATTGAAGAGTTACAAAAGACTATTACAAGCATTTATTGGATCAAGGATCCAAACGTTCCAATTTGGATGAAAATCCTTTTCCTATAACTAATCCAAAAGTAAGACAAAGTTTTGATTTCGTCCCCAAGAGTGTCTTTCCGCGGAGGGGAAATGTCGAAACAGAGTCTATTCAGATAACGCCAAATAATCCAAGTTGTTGATTGAATGATTGCATCAAAACAAGACTTTAGCCGACCAGGAAGAGAAGTCGAGTCACTCCAAAAGATTAAACTTTGCAAGTCTTTTGGGTAATCATCAAGCTGCCACCAGTTTTGAATCATTACCCATAGATTTCGAGCAATCGTGCAAACAATGAAAAGATGTTGAGCCGTCTCTAAAGCATCATCACAAACTGGACATCGAATCGAGTTCAAGTCAATACCTCGAAGATCTAGGTTCATTCTAGTAGGCAACCTTTGTGAATGTTGATCTTGATCGAAATTGAGTTATTCCATCTAATTTTGTTGCCGAATGGAACAAGATGGCTTTGTCAATCCATCTTCTAACACATGAAACAGAGAAAAAGTTTGAATTGTCAAGTTTGAATTCCCAAGTTTCCGGTTCAGTGGTGATGCAAAGGTGTTGGAGGTGATCCAATAAAGCTGCTAGTTGGGAGCTTTCTAAGCCTGAGCGAAGTGGCCTCCTCCAAGCCCATGAGAAACGATTTGGACCACTACCTATAGAGCACCGATCACTTATTTTGCAGAATTTAAAAGTCTCCAACTGGTACAATCTAGGAAAGGTCTCCTTCAAAGTTAAAGACCCCTGCCAAACATCTTCCCAGAAGCAAAAAAGAACTTCCATCTCTTACTTTTCTCAGAAACACAGAATGTAAATTTAAGTTGAATTTGAGGAGGTGACTTTTTAAATCAATTATTGATTTCCACGGACCTGTGATATGTGAAGGAGAAATCAGGTCAGTGCCTAAACCGCCCTTTGCACCATATATAGAGGTAATAACATGATGCCAAAGAGAGTCAGGTTCTGTGTAAAATCGCCACCACCATTTAGTCAACATAGCTAAGTTTGAAGCTTGGAGACTACCAATTCCAAGTCCACCCGAAGTTGATGGAGAACATACTTTTTTCCAAGCTACCCAAGCCAATTTATTAGATTCTAAAGAGCCTCCCCAAAAGAAATTACGTCTAAGTTTCTCCAAGTAACTAAGCACCGATTTCGGAGCTTTAAAAAGAGAAAAAAAAGTAAGTACCTAGAGCACCGAGAACTGATTTGATTAGAGTGAGCCGACCACCATAAGATAGAGTCTTAGCCTTCCAATTGGTAAGACGGTTATGGAATTTATCAAGGATAGGCTTCCAATTGCACACTTTGTTCATATTTGCACCAATGGGAAGTCCTAGATAGATACATGGGAGTGTGGAAGCTTGACAATATAAGGAGGACGCCAACCAATCTGTTTCTACACGGGTAGCACCCACTCCAAAAAGTTTACTTTTAGAAAAGTTAACTTTTAACCCGGAAGCCAAATGGAAACATCTTAAGATTCGACAAAGATTCTTGGCGTTTTCAAGTGACCATTTACCTATGATGAGAGCGTCATCCGCAAATTGTAGGTGAGAGATGTTAACATTGTCCGAACCAATATTGATGCCTTCAAAAATTCCTTTAGACTTAGCTTCTTGGAGGGAAACATGAAGTGCCTCTACCGCTATGATAAAAAGAAACGGAGATAACGGATCACCTTGTCTAAGACCTTTATTAATTTTGAATTATTTCGTGGGGGAACCATTTCACAATTACTGAACCATATGCCGAATTTAAGCACCCTTTAATCCAATTCCTCCATTTTAGACTAAAGCCCATTTGATCCATGGTGTGATCAAGAAATTTCCAATCAAGGGAATCGAACTTTTTACAGTATATAAAGATGGAATAGGCTTGCAAGCCTAAACGAGCTTTAAAAATATATACGTATATATACTAGCAGGGTACCCACGCATTGCAGCGGCGGGTACCTTGAAATTAAATTTTCCGGTGAATCATATCATGTATTTTAGTTTATTATGTTCTTTTTAACAATAAATTTATGTATATCAAGAATTTCGTTTAACCCATGCCCGTTCGGTCTCGAGCCCGTTTGGCTCGCACCCGTTCGGACTCAAGCCCATTTGGCCCGTTGCCTGTTCAGGCTTGAATATTTGTATAATGTGCTTTATTATTTATATTAGTGACATTTAATGTAATAATTGTGTTTAATTTAGTTGTACATTATGCTTGATAATTTGTATTTCGGACTCAAGCCCATTTGGCCCGTTGCCTGTTCAGGCTTGAATATTTGTATAATGTGCTTTATTATTTATATTAGTGACATTTAATGTAATAATTGTGTTTAATTTAGTTGTACATTATGCTTGATAATTTGTATTTCGGACTCAAGCCCATTTGGCCCGTTTGGCTCGCACCCGTTCGGACTCAAGCCTATTTGGCCCGTTGCCTAAGGGGTGTTTTAATAACTGTATTTATTGACCAGTTCATTAATTGACTACAGTAATAGCNGCATCTTGTCTTGTAAGTCTGAAAATTATGTGCATTAAAGTCGTGTACATTATGCTTCTTTTCTTGTAAGTCTTAAAAGATTACAAGCATTGAAAGCTATACTTGTAACAATCTAGGCTTTTTAAAGACATTTAAATTTCTAGGCTTTTAAGTATATGTATATGCATCTTTCCTATTAAAGAAATGTTTTTGGTATTAGACATTTTAAGACTTCTAAATATAGATGTCCAAAATACATTATAAGGTAGTATAGATTGCGTACATGTATAACTACTTATAAACATGATTAAAATAAATATACAAGTTTGCGCTTAACGTGGTTAACAAACCAAATATAATTCGAGCGTTATTTCATTTAACTAGGTATAAAAATGAGTCAAGCCTTAGCCAAACCCGAGCTCGTAAATTTTGTCACGAGCCGAGCTGGAGCTAAGAATGCAAGGCTGAAAACAAGCTAGAGCCTTAGCTTTATGATAATAAATGCTCCGAGCTTGAGCTATGCAGGCTCAAGCTCAACTCGGCTCCGGCGCTCTAACACCCAATTGCTCTAGTTTAACCCATTTGTAGCGAAGCAGCTTGAAATACAAAGGAGAGGCGACCTCAGAACTCAGACGAGGTTGCATGAACAAGCTTCTTTCGCCACTTCCACACATAGCCCAATGAGCACATACAGTAAGTCACGTTTCCATTCACTTTAAATATAGAGTTCAGTACATTAGATGCATGTATCATATTTCATCGTTTAGTCATATAGGATTATAACATTGTTATGCAAGTATATGACACCTCCTTATGTACAATATATTCAAGTGCAGTGATTTTACATACAACCGATGCAAGATGCGGAAGCGAATTTGTAAACCATAATCGAAGAGTTGATACAGAGGATAAAACCTTTAGAGAATAAAACACTAACAAGAGAATAACTCGTTTAAACACAATTTTATCTATTAATTCGAAAATCAAAAGATGATTTAAATTAAACATTAAATCTTATATTTATAGGAAAGTAATCTTGTGCAAAAAGAAACCTAATTAAGATTTTTCTTTAAAAAAAAAGGAAAAAAAATCATGAGCACACCCTTGCATTTTCTTAAATAAACAAAACTTAAAATTCCGAATTGCTCTATGTTGACAAAATGCGAAGCATTTTAGCCGCTTAAAATGCGAAGCAACGTGCGAAGCATTTTAGTCGCCCAAAATGCGAGCAAGGAGACGAAGCATTTTGGAGTCAAACCTCGTGATTTTCTTGTTGTGCTCGTGTTGCTCTATATGCTTCTCGATTCTTATCCCCATCTTTCCCTCTCACTTGAAAAGAATTTGACCCAAAGTTCTCATGTGTAGTTGCTTCATCTACCTCACAAAGCTTTATCTGTCGACACTTGTCAGCCGTAACCTTGAACTCCACATTACTTGATCTTTAGATGGAATCATCGCAATTTCTTTCTTCCCCAAAAGAAAAGGTAGAGATTATGCTTTAAATCATAAAAACCTTGAATTTCTTGTTGCCATGATTTCCTCAACCGAATATCACAATCTTCTATGTCATCCAATTCACAAAATACTTCGCGTTTTTAAGACCTACCAATAACTGGAATCCAACAAACTTGTGTTACTCTAATTAGACAAATCTCTATTGGTAAGTTAAAATAATTAACCAATTTTCTCGACACAAAATTCAGAGCACCATAATTGTCAATAATTTTTGATCAAAACTTTTGAATGAAACCATCTTATTGTTTAAAGTCGAATCTCCATCTCCATTATTTATTCCGATTCATCAACCCTCCTATTGTTTAAAAGATATTGGTTGATTGCACACCTGCCTCCAAAATTGCTTATAGTTGAACGAATTCTTCGACCTTCGTGTTTGCAACCTTCATGATTTTCGTGGTTGTTACCTCCACCTACGAACACGACACGTAGTTTTTGATAGATAGTGAAATTCTTGTCGAATGTGGATATGATTTTGATAAAATCATAATACATGTGTTTTCGAGACCATAACCCACCAACAATATGGGTTTTTGAATCATCTATACCATTCATCATACATGATACTAACAAGCTCTAGATGCCAATTGAAGTAGGATACATAAGCGAATTTTGTAAACCCTAATCTAAAGGTTGATAACGAGGATAAAACCTCTAAGGAATAAAACCCTAATAAGAGAATAACTCTTAAACACAATTTTATTAATAAATTCTAAGATCAAAAGATGATTTCCAATGAAACTCTAAATCCTACATTTATAGGAAAAGTAATCTTGGTCAAAAGAAACCTAATTTAAATAAAATAAAAAAACGTCATAAACACACCCTAGCACTTTCTTAAATAAACAAAGCTTAAAAATCCGAATTGCTCTTTGTTGACAAAATGCGAAGCAAGGTACGAAGCATTTTAGCCACTTAAAATGCGAAACAATATGCGAAGCATTTTAGCCACTCAAAATGCGATGCGAGGAGGGCGAAGCATTTTGGAGTTAGACCTTTTGACTTTCTTGTTGTGCTCGTATTGCTCCATATACTTCTCGATTCTTGTCCCTATCAAGAACATTATTAGTACAATGTAAAATATGTCCGGTATCTTTTGAAGTTTTATGTGTGAACGAAGATAATCAAACAACAATAATAATATCTGTTCTGAACTTGTGTAAATCACTTTAAATTGCAGTGGTTCGACCATAGGGGAAATAACACTTATAGAATGTGAATCGGAAATCGTTGATATCGTCACAAAAAGTGCTGAAAAGTTATCGCTGTAAGCGTCATCGCAAAAGTTAATTCTTTCGTCGCAAAAATGTTCGAGCATTCTGCGACAACAACATCGCATATACCTTTGTGCGACAACATGTTTGTCGTCATAGATTGTCATTTTTTTTAACGGCAGCACATTGTCATTATCCTTTGTAGTGCGAAACAATATATTACACGGAGTGTCATTACATTTCTAACTCATCCAACTTGTAGACGATAAATCAATAGGAATGATACGTACATACATATTAAGGATGAGACATATCATTATTTTGCATTGTTAAAAGTTGAAAATACATTACGCATTTGATTACTTTATGTTTATATAATAATCTCTAAGGATTATCAATTTAATTATAATTAACCTAACCATTCTAGTTTTAACCTACTCGTCTTAAGAAAATCAAAAACCAGTATATATATAAAGTTTCACTATTTATTTCTCGATATATGGATGCTGTCTTTTTGGACCTAAAGCTAATGTATCATTGAAACTTTGTGAAAAAAGATTGAGATTAATAATATTTAAATCATGTATCATATGATTTTATTTTTCAAAGAATGGATGTTTGAACCGATCAACTTCTCATGTTTACTTTTTATGAAAGAAGTTATTTTTTTCTCAAAGATGCTTGAAAGCACCGATAAAATCATATAAAACGTTAAAAACCTTCTTCTTAAAGTCAATTTAATTATATATTACTAGCTAGTGTGTCGCTCTCTATGCTATTGTAGTTACGTACAGAACTTCAAATATGGAAAAAAGAAACTAGCTTTTTGTTTTAATACAGACTCTATTAAATAAAATACAAGATAAAGATGATAACATTTTAGAAAAAAAAACATGATTTTGATCCTTTGAATTTAAACTAATGTACGATATAGTATTAGTTTTGAAAATTCCTTAGAATTAATCTTTGGCATTTAGCAGTGATAACGAGTGTTAACAACCAGCTACAATAATATAATATCACTCACCAATTTACCTTGTATACAACAAATTATGTTTTTTATTGTTGTATAAAACAAAATTTAGCAACTCAACATTTAAGAAAATACTTTTTCCAAAGAACAAATAACAATAACGACAAACAATATCTCAAGTCTGAAGAGCTACAAACTCAATCTAGAAGATCGAAAGTTGTTTCTTCATGAGAATCGTCAAAACAATATTGTTTTATAATCCATGAATGTGTAATTTAATCTATTAGATTCTTTTTTGTATTTTTCGACTATTATATTTCTTTTTGCAGTTAAGTAACTAAGGCCGGGTGTTATGGGTGTTATGGAGGTGGTGGCAAACATTACGCGTGCTCACCATAACACCTCAAAAACAACCGCACGTAGTCTTTTTGGTCTGGCTAATAGACGAAAAGGTGAAAGTTCGTGATATACAAGAAACGTCGTAAGTAAAGATTGTTATGTTGTTCATGATCGTTTAATCGTCGCTTATTTTTAGTGAGCAGCCGATGTACAACGCATATACTTTCCGAAAGAGGTTTCGAATAAGTCGAAAACTATTCACAAGGATAGTTGAAGACATAAATAATAATTGTGAATTCTTTCGTAGTAATGTTGACTGTACCAGTAAAGAAGGTATTTCGGCATTGATGAAGTTCACATTTGCAATTCGTCAATTGGCATACGACACCCTTCTTGACGCCCTAGTATTAGCAAATAGGTGCAAAAACTGTGATTCTATTGAGCATTTTTGTAGGTCTGTTATGAATACATATGGAGTAGAATATTTGTGAAAACCTACTTACACTGATGTGTAAAAACATCTTTCAAAACAGATTTGTTCGAACACCTTTCCCGATGATCTTAATTTGAGTTTGTTTTTATGTGGGATGTTTTTAATTTGGTTTTCAATGTAATGTTATTAATTAATTAATTATGAATGGAAGTTTAATTTAGTTTTTAATTAAATTTATTTAAATATGAGTTTAGTGGTGTGCCGAATAGTAATGTGGCACTTATGTGAAGTTGGTGGATTTGATGTCCATAACAATTATCCTAAAGATTTGTTAGCCTAGCAATTTAAAAATATATCAAATGATTATAACATTCATGACATATTTCACAGTTACTTAACCGGAAAAGATTCACGTGTACCATTAGAAAACAAGCCTTTTACTTTACTATAAGAATTAGATAAACATTTTTCAGGTGTGTTGTTGCACATTAGCTTGTGACTATATTAATACGATTTCGTTGAACCAACTAGGCTAGCTCAGTTGGTCACCAAGGTTTCCTTAATGTCACAGACTTGTCTCTACAAGGTTCTTCCGTGCGGCACTTAGTCTCGACTAAGTCAGCCTTGCTCGAACACTCAATGATCTAGACAACTAAGAAAGCTCTAAAGAAAAGAACAAGTGAAATGGGGAAATATTTTGTATTACTGGAGATAACTTTACAAGAGATTACAACTGATTTGAGAGGTGTCTTCCTCAAATGAGGCTACCTCTATTTTGACTACTATGTACATGATTCTACAGGATTCCAGGAAGTTTCTAGAGCTTCCAAGAGCTTCTAGGACTTCCATCATCTTCCAAGGGCTTCCAAGACATAGAATTTCATAGAGTCTTCTAAGCAAGTCTAGAACAATCCGAATCCCGACCAACCTCGGAAATGACTCTATCGAGCGGGCGGTTCATGACATCATCCCTCACCTAAGCTCGAGACGTCCTCGTCGTGTATTCTTTCAACACCGTTGTATCTCGTCCATGGCATGCCTTAAGGGGTATACTTGATTCTCCTTTGGCTACTTCCATGGTTGATCCTTGTTCGTGCTTTGTAACACGATGTCTCATCTTCGTACGTCTTTTACCTTTGCGGCAACTCTCTTGTGCACGTTGCTCGGGTAAAACACTCAATGTTGCGCCTCTAAACTTTGCACAGACGTCTTTTGTGCACGTCTCTTGATATACCGCTCGTATTTTGGTTCAACTCCTTGAAGCCGGACTCGAGTGGCATTGCGAACATCATATTGGCTCCACTCTTCGTGCCTCTCTCCATTGTCACCATGCACACTCGACCTTTATCTAAAATGCACAATGTGTTAGTAAACATGATGGGAATGGCCTGTACCTTATCGAAAAATTCCAACCCGAGTACGAGTTTGTAATCATCCATAAGAACAATTGATAAGTCTTACTCTCCTTCCCATTCCCCGATCTTGGCTTTCACGCCTCGTGCAACACCGCTAATTGGTTTTGCATCACCGTTTACAGCCTTGATCCATCCACTATCCTCCATCGTCTCAAGCCCAAGTCTCTTAGCTTCATCTACCGAGATAAAGTTATGAGTTGCTCTCGTATCGACTAAGGCTCTTGTGGATATCTCATTTACAATTGTGCTCACAAATCGAAGTCTATTGGCCTCCGCCTTAGACTTTGTCCTCATTTTACCCTTGGTCTCTACCTTAGTTGCTCGTTTGCTCTTAGCATCTATCTTGGATGACATCACTCTCACTTTGTTTTTCGCCTCAACCGAGGGCAACTCCTTCCTTGCATTAACGGCATTGAGGATTCGCAACGATCCCATGTGCGCATCCTCTTCCTCACACAGACTCTCTTCTGTATTTGCCATTCTAGCTTGGAAACTCATTTTCTTAGGACAATCTTGCGCTTTATGTGGTCCATCGCACATGAAACACTCTATACTCTTATATGGTGTATTCTCCTTTCGTTGCGATCTTCGTGCTCCATCATCCCGATCTCGGACTTGTTTCTCTCCCCTACCTTTCTCATCACCACTATCTTCATTTGTGGGTTTGCGCGACCTCTGCTCACCAAGGTCAATAAGTGCCTCTACCTGCGCAATAGCCGTAGCAAGGTCTTGGACTCCTCGTCTCTCTAACTCCATCTTAGCCCATCCTTGCAAACCATCAAGAAAATAGAAGAGAGAGTCTTAGTCGAAAAGATCCGAAATCTCGAGTACAAGAGTAGTGAATTCCTTGACATACTCCCGGATCGTTCCAGAATGCATAAGTTTGCGAAGTCGACTCTTTGCTTCGTGCTTAGCATTCTCCGGATAAAATTGCTTCTTCAAGTCTTGAACAAAATCGGCCCAAGTATTGATGGTACACGTACGTCGTTCGATATCTCCGTATCGACGTCGCCACTATAACGCCGCGGTGTCCTTTAAGTAACGCGTCGCCGTCTTGATCTTCGATGCGTCGTCAACTATGTTGACACCCTCCATGTATCGTTCCATCTCCCACAAGAAATCATGAACCGCCCTAGCCTCTCGATTTCCCATGAACGGTGATGGTTTAGGGACCTCCAAATTTGAAGCAATGTTGCTATTGTTGCCTCCCCCACTAGCCATCGATCGCTTGCACAATACCATATCCATTTCCAAGCCTTCAATGGTTTGATGAATGGTGGAGATCTCTTCTCCAACCTCCTTTCGCAACTTCGTGATCTCACCCATGAACATATCTCTTAAGTCATGGATCTCACATCTCAAGTCGTCGCTAAGAGTATTGATGACCACCCTAAAGTCATCCCTCATGCCCGTGAACTCGGAGTCTAGACCTACCAAGCCCTCAACTTGGTTCTTCAACTCCATCATGGATGTCTTGACACCCGCCATCCCCTTGGCCAAACTTGCTACCGTATCTCTAGATGCACCTCTACCCCTCTTGTCTCCTTGGCGAGACTCTTCCCGACCACGGTTCTCATCAATCACAACACCACTTCCACCACCCACATTCTTGTCACCTTCGTTCGCCATCTCCTAGAATCAACCTGGCTCTGATACTGCTTGTCACGAACTTGTCTCTACAAGGTTCTTCCGTGCGACACTCAATGATCTAGACAACTAAGAAAGCTCTAAAGAAAAGAACAAGTGGAATAGGAAAATAGTTTGTATTACTTGAGAGAACTTTACAAGAGATTATAAGTGATTTGAGAGGTGTCTTCCTCAAATGAGGCTACCTCTATTTATACTACTATGTACATGATTCTACAAGCTTCCAGGAAGTTTCTAGAGCTTCCAAGAGCTTTTAGGACTTCCAACACCTTCCATCATCTTCCAAGGGCTTCCAAGACATTCTTGCAACTTCTATAGAATTCCATAGAGTCTTCTAAGCAAGTCTAGAACAATCCGGAATCCCAACCAACCTCGGAAATGACTCTATCGAGCGGGCGGGTTGTGACATTAAGGTGCCTTGAGGAGGAGATGTTTGGCTAGGGGAGGTCTTAAGTTCGAGTCTCACCCGAGACTTTTACCCCTTCAGGCAATAAAAGAAGTAGCAGGCAAGTCTCAGGGTCAGCATACTGCCCAATTGGATATCACTCCTAAACTTGAACCACTAATAACTAACATGGCATTAAAAAAAAATACGATTCGGTTGATATGTGTTTAATGGATTATTGCTTAGTCTGAGCGGACCGAGAGGAGTTTCCAAACTACAGAAGCTTTTTTCTTCAAAGTTTTAAATGTTGTCACAAATCTTAAATTTATATAAAGGCGCCTAGTGCATTTTTTTTTTATTTTTTTTTAGATAAAGTCTTCTTAGATATAAATAAATATATGTCACAATTTTTGGGGCCGGATCCGCCACTACGCTCAGTTATAGCGAAAAAAAAATCTTCTTGAACGACATAATTTATTAAAAATTAGCAAAGAGCTAGAAAAAAATTACAAATGAGGAGCTAATAATTGATTTTCGATTCAGTTAGTCCAAGAAATGTTCAACTTTCTATATCTATTTGAGAACCAAACATAAGAAAGATCAACTATACTACCAAAAATGTTTTGCCGAATAGGACACTTGTGACTGAAAATGAAGTCATTGCGAAACTTCTAGATAGACCAAGCCGCAACACCCAAATTGACTGTAGTATATGCTTAGCGCGAGGATTAATTAATTCAGAGATCTTCTACCCATTCAAAACTAGCAGCAATCGAATTGATAACAGGAAAGGAGAGATCCAACCACATAAAGGCTTTATGCCAAATCAGAGAAGCTAACGAGCAATTTCATAAAACATGATCTATTTGCTCCGGACTTTGGTTACAAACAGGACATAGAAGCTAGCGAAAAACATTTAGGTTCATCAAATCCAAAATATAAGAGATATGTAACTTATTTTTGTACTTTGTAATTGGATAAACAAATTTACGAATAAATTAAGGAAGGTGATTGCATCTTTGAAAAGAACTTCTAGAAGAATTGAAGTATGCTATTCTTGACTAGTAACTTTGGACTCAAAATTAGGCATGCATAAAGCTTAACTTTCGTCATATGATGTAGTACTTTCGTCATAATACTATAAACGTTAGTCTTTACCCCTAAAGGAAACATTCCCAAATAGGTTTTAGATGTTGAGGAGTTAATGAGTTATGGTGCTCGCCACATATATATCAGCTAGCAAATTAAGAGCTCGCGACGGGCCGGCTAAATGTGATAGAATACCTACATCATGAACCATCAAGCTTAACTTCCTAGTTCGATATCAACTTTTTCCTACAGTTTCAAACTTAGACTATATGTCGTCTTTACCAATTCGTAAACAATGTGCAGCCGTAACTATAGACAATGGAAATAATTTATAAAGTTGATGTGATATTGAATCTTAAAAGACGATTAGTTGGTGGACTGGAAGTAGAAGTTAATTCCACATTAGGACTAGTTCAATTCAACTCGACGTTGAAGTAGAGATCATAAATAAATAAATAAATAAATAAATACATATGTGGAAAAGTTGACATCAAGAGTAATGACATTGCATGTTCTTCCTTCCTTCGATGCTTCTTTAGAGATATGGAAAAATTGACATCAAGAGTAGTGTCATTGCATGTTCATCCTTCCTTCAATGCTTCTTCATAGAGCTAGGTGCAATGGTGCATCAATAATTGTTATTGGTGTATCACTTTAGCATCCACCTAATAACACCACAATAACTAAAACATCTTCCTCAGCTATAATTGTCATTGGTGTAATGAGTCTCATAACGCATCACCAAAAAATACCTCACTCACTCACTTACTCAAAAAAAAAATAATAATAATAAAAAAATAAAAAAAAAATAGGTTTCCAATCCACCAGCTAGAGGACGAACAGTGGCGGAATGGCGTGTGATAAGGTGCAGAACGGCGGTGTCGTTGGTGCAAAAAAAAGCCAATGGCGTATGGTTTGGGGCATGCACTGTGCTCTCTTATAATAATTGCAACTAAAAAGTCGTTAAGCTTAACTCTTAATTGTTGAAGAGTTATTGAATTTACATAACGTTGGAAGGCAAACAAGCAACAAGTTGCGCCGCTAGCCCTTTTTGCATTGCAAAACTAATTATGTTAAAAACAACGTTTGTGGATCTAGGTGCCATAACATTACTATGCATAACACGTTGAAATCTGTTGAGAAGCTCCACTGCCTCAGGTGCAAGAAAACCAAAAGTATCAAACGCGAAAGGAATAAAAACATGTTGATTTTTAATGCACGCTTTCTCGTGTTTTGCAACTTTGTACGAGGCGGCTTTTAAAGCAGCTTGTCCCACTGTAAAACCCCATCACTCAAACCCACGAGAGGAGAAACCCCGGTTAGATCCACACACGCATGTTTCCCTCCAACCCATCCAAAAACCAAAATGTATGCCGGTCTGAGTGCGGATCTTCCATCCAATGGGTCAGTCAAAAAGTTCACATGTGCTTCTTTCTTGGCAGAGATCCCGACACGCCTACATAAGTCAAAAAGGACGTCCCTAACCATATCGTGTATGTACTTGAAGCCCGGTAGCTCTTTGCAATGAACTGAGTGTTCCCTAAATGAATCCAAACATGCCTTGCGACAAACTCAGCATATCTCATCAACCGGAAATAAAAGAATCATAAGGCAATACTTAAGGATAGTATGATATTCCAACGGTGACATATATTGACCTAATTATATGGATGTTATTGCAAAACATTGATAGCCGGTAATGTCAACCATCCAACATATCTCACCTTATTGATAATATGTGAAAGACAATATCTTAACTGACCCAACTTGCGCTCAAGTGAGTGTATCGCCAATTTGAAACACTTGACTATCTTCTTGCAAAGTTCTCTTCTTCGAAACCATCTAAGCTGTGCATATGGAAGTTCGCCCCGAAGTTACAACCTTGAGGTTTGAACTTGAATTTTTATTGGATAAAAACAAGTCTCCACCATTAGGCTGTTAGATTATAGGTTAAAGTCCAAGCCTAATTGTTGGTTTAGGGTTCATTCATTATTTTTATGATTAGGATTGCTTATTCGGTAAGCTATGCCATCACAATAAATACAAATGTAATTATACCTGTGTAACCACAAAACACAATTCAACAATATATCGCTTTGTTATAGGTGCCTTAACCTATAATGAATCTACCATAGCTATAATATAGGCTACAAACCTGATGTTATTCTGTAGATCTTGAGTCTTGACTCAATCCGAATCTAATTACGTGACACAGTTATTGTAAAATCGTTATATTCTTTGTGATGGTATTGTCCTACATTACAATTATAATTTATAAGCATGTCCAAAAAAAGAATAACGTAGATCTCATTTGGGTAGGTACATGGGGTGCATGAAAAAGTCGTAGCTAGTAACTTGTCAAAGTCATAAGTCAACCAACATTGAGTTATTGGCTTCTTGCTTTTTCTTTGTGGAGTAATATGTCACTTTCTATATATACGTACCATCACGACTAATATAGATGAAGTTAATGTATATTCAAAGGTACAACCGATTCTTCGACTTCTAGACCACCCACTCAACTTATATGAACCATGCATATACAACATCACAGTCACCTTTCTTATCTCGAATAATTTGACAAAAGCTTATAATGTTAAGAACTAAATTTCCTAGTTTTGTTATAACGTCAAAGGAATTACGTAAAAGTCACTTTTGCCAAAATTTTCCAACACATTTTATGTACGTAAAAGGGAAGTTAGTAACACTAAAGGAATTTACGAGCTAAAAAGCATGCATAGCGACAATGCGACATGGTGTAAAACTGTAAATTCTCCCAAAAAAAATTAAAAAAGAGTAGAATCCGATCTCTACTAATTAATTAAGGGCTCATTAAACTACTATACCTAACTTCAAATTTTGTTGTGAAATATGGGCTTGATAGTGAAACTTGTTGGAAAAGTTATATTTATCCATATAAGATGGCCCAAATACTACTACATTGGTTGACCTTTCGTTTTTACCAATATCAAATTTCGCAACATTCTTGTTATATATAATTGGCTCACGTTAGAAACTCAATAAATAGGAGTACTTAACTTTAACTAGTGACATTTATGCAAAACCACAGCTTGCAAATGGAGAATTATTGAGTATTGACATATAAGTGGAAGAATCATCACGCAAAACAACAATATGAGTAGTATAGTTCAGCATAAAATTAAAGAACAGCAACTTTAGCAAACAATAAAATAAAGGTGATCATTTCCATGTCTTTGTTTGCTATCTTTATGTTTGATGATCTTTACTTTTGCTTCACGGCAGTACGTAATTAGTAGGAGCGATGTGCGAGTGAGAATGAAAGGAAATGATGTGGCCATTTAATTTATGGAGGCCAAAGATCGTGTGAGAAAAGAGACTTCACTAAAAGTAGCATAAATTGGGCTACGGGGCTCCGTTTCACTAAAAGTAGCATAACTTCGGACCCCAAAATGCTTTATTTTATGAGTTATTCGCACTTTTATGTTTTTTTCTCGGTTTATTGGACTTTTGTTTATGTGATAGTTTTCGGCCCGCTTGTCTTTTAGGGTCCATTTTGATTTTGTATGTCTATTTAATAGCTCATCTGTAATCGTGAATAAGCAGATCTAAAGTCTATTTTGGCAATTTGCTAAGAATTATCCCTATAATCGGTATCGACTGAATCAACGATTATTGGAAGAATTGTTCTTCGTATTCGTGTGAATCAACAGGACCGATTTGTGTTTGTCTCGTTCAAGTACTACATCAATCCTCCAGGTCACCTATCTTCGGCAATAGTAGGGTCGCAAATATGCATAAGCCTTTCAAGCGGTTTGCTATATTACCTTTTGGAGTAAATTGCAAAAATCGTCAATGTGCTTTTGCCAAATTGCAGGTTCAGTCTCAATCATTTCAAAAGCGCACTCGGTGTCTCTGTATAAACTTACAAATGCACTCATGGTCCCTAGTCAAAATTAAATGACTAAATTACCCTCACAATGACCAAAGTGAAAGGGAAGACGAAGAGGGTCGTTTAGTAATTTAACTTTAGTTAATGACCAAATATGCACTTGTAAGTTCCTCACAGAGATGATGTGTGCACTTTAAAAAGGATAGAGACTGAACCTGCAACTTGGCCAAACCACATAAATGAATTATTTACTCTTATTTTGGGTGTCGTGAAAATATAATATGGTTAATGTTTCTCCTTAAAAAATCATACTCATACTCTTTACGATGTTTTATAAAAAAAACAGGTTCAGGACATGCTATGGATTTTCAATCTAAGTAGAAAAGCCGCTTGCGTTCGGATAATTTGATTAAAACTAGAAAATTTAGATTTGTCAATTTGTAGGAGCTTTTGCCCATAGATGTTTCTTTCTTCTTTCCTTCAGGCATCTTGTATTGCTCTTCAATAATTTGTCGAATTGATTTTCTTAATAAACTTGACGTTCCTAAAAAATGACATACTGTAATTTTACTAGCATAAAACTCGCATAAAGCAGTGGTGGTGAATGGCTGCTGGTATGAATATGACTTTTTGTGGTTCAGGCATGTTTTTGTTTTTCGAGGTATACGTGTAGGTCATTATTTTATTGTGTCGGAGATGAGAATTATCTATATATATTATAGCACACCGCCTTGAGCGGTGTGCCATAAAATAATATTTTTAGGGTTCATTCATTAAATTTAGGGTTTGGATTGCTTATTCGGTAAGCTATGTCATCACAAAAATACAAATGTAATTATGCTTGTGTAACCACAAAACACAATTCAACAATATATCGCTTTGTTATAGGTGCGCCTTAACCTATAATGAATCTACCATAGCGGCATGTTTGTGTTTTTCGAGGTATGCGTATAGGTCATTATTTTATTGTGTCGGAGATGAGAATTGTTTATATATATTATAGCACACCGCCTTGAGCGGTGTGCCATAAAATAATATTTTTTCGCGGGCTACTTTGCTGGACTCTATCTTTTGAGACTGTTTGGCCCAACATGTGAATAAAATTATATTTTTTCGTGGGCTTCTTTGTTGGGCTATGTCTTTTGAGACTGTTTGGCCCAACATGTGATTCAATTGCAACAACAATTAAATATTAAAAGTTCAAAGAAAAAGGACAAAAAAAATGTATAACATACTCAAAACAGTTACACATAAAATTTAAAAACAAATATTCAAAGATACTGAAAATTTTTTTTGACAAAAACGACCCGCCGCAACGCGACGGGAGCAAATATACTTGTTGGATAATATATGGTATAAGAAAATTTCAAATTTAAGCGGGTATATTAGTTTATTAAGAGTATCATTATTAATGGTTTTGTTCTTTTTCACTGTGTAGAGGATAAAAAGTTTGTTAGATGATAATTGATAAAATAGATAAAAAGTTTGTTAGATGATAAAATAGCATGTAACATCTCAAAAACATAAAGACAGTTTAGCATAATATCTTATATTTAGAAGGAGTTATATATTATTTTAGTAGAATAAATCGTATCACCTTAAATAGTTGGGACTCAAGTTGCAAAGAAAGTTAACAGGATAGGACTAGTCTTATAATGTGGATTTGCCATAAGGACTAAATGTAACATACTTTTAATTTGTTCAATTCAGGCAACATACTATGCATGTTTTTGCAATATAAGTTACATACTTTTAATTTGTTCTATTAAGGTGACATATTATCATAAATTGTTCAATCAACAATCAGAGTAATTGGTGAAGTGATTATAGATCATAACATGTCATTTTTGCATCATCATGGATTTTGAATGACCTTTTTATGAGATAAACCGCTATACTTGGCTTTTTAACATTTTAATTATTATCATTAGTTTCTAAAATCATATCCTATTAGAACGCTTGAAACATTAAGCATACACAATCCAATGAGCATACACGCTCACCGTAACAATAACTGTAACACGAACATATTCATTTCAAATGCCAAATCGGTCCCTTCAACTTATAGAATAGAATCATTCAGTAACAAATAGTCAAATACCCATATAAATAGTTTATTCTTGTAACTAGTTATAAGTTTCATGCATACACGAGGTTTACAAATAAATCAAATTTATTTAAGACTTTTAGCTTAACATACGGGCATATAAAACTTTGTTTGTGTTTAATGTTTCTTAACTGTGATATTCCACACACGGTATTCAGATTATAAGTACAACTAATAACTATTTCAACTATATTGGTTCGGTGTGTACTTATAAGTCGTGGTTTCATTTGGATATTTATAATCCTGGCATCTATAGATTTTTGGTATTACAAATTAAGATTATTTAAGTTTAGCCGTATTATAATTTTTTAACCCATATACACACGAGTTATTAAACGTAGATCGGGTTCAGACAATTACTAAAATTTATAATAGTACTTAAACTATATTTATTCGGATTTAAAAGTATGATCAAAATTTATTTTAATATTATTGTTCGAGTAGTTTACAAAAATACATTAAATGTACCGCGCTACCCCCCCCCCCCCTTTTCAGCGACTACCTCGTTTAAGAATATTTGGACACCCTTAGGTTTATAACGAGGTAGCCTCTGAAGGAATTTGATATTTTACATAATTCAAATTCAGTGAACATAAGTGTTTATATATGTTATAATTAATCTCGTGCATACAGTTATATGTTTACGATTTTAATTCAGTGAACATAAGTGTTTATATATGTTATAATTAATCTCGTGCATACAGTTATAAGTTTACGATTTTGCAATTGAGCTCTCATGTTAATCAATAGAAGGATGAATTGTCACAAAACTTATTATATAAAAGATTTTCTAATTTATTTAAATGGTTGAAAATACCCATAAAATGCATATGATTCTTAGCAAAACTTATGCATTCAAATGTTGTATGATTTATGTTTATTAATCTCAAATTAACACGCATTACAATTTAAGAACTATCTAAATAACACGCATCCAACAAATTAACACTCAAAATTTACTTTATGAACTATATAGGTAACCCCACAACACCCTCATTACAACTTAAGTACTATACAAGTCCCCTATAATAATTTAATATTGAAACTAAAATTTAGGTCGTTACAAAATGTTACCTCAATTGAACATATTAGGAATATGTTACCTAAATTGCAAAATATTGCATACTATGTTACCTTAATTTAACAAATAAAAAATATGTTACCTCAAGTGCAGAAGAATGCATAGTATGTTGCCTCAATTAAACAAATTGAAAGAATGTTACTTAAATCGCAAAAACATGCATAATATGTTACCCAAAAATGCAATTTTCGCTTCTTACACATGTTTATGTATGTGTGTTTGTGTGTGTTAAGAGTATAATCTAGAGATAATCGAAAGTTTCTTATAAAGATCTTATCCAAAAACTATGGGTGAAAGAGTCTGACAAGAGGATATTCAACACTTTCCTTAATTCCCATCCAAGGTAAGTGCATCAATTTGCATGCTTTATGATATGGCGAATTGGGGGATCTTATGTGAATATGTGTCATGATAATTCTATACACCAATATGTGTCATGATTCCTTTGAAGAACATGCGGTTCATTGTAAAGAGCTCCCGGGCTTCAAGTACAGACATGATTTTGTTAAAGACGTCCTTTTTGATGTATGTAGGCGTGCCGGGATCTCCGCCAAGAAAGAAGCGCCTGTGAACTTTTTGATGGACCCGTCAGATGGAAGATCTACATTGAGACCGGCTGACATTTTGATGTTTGGATGGGTTGGAGGGAAACATGCTTGTGTGGATCTGACCGGGGTTTCTCCTCTCGTGGGGTTGAGTAGTCGGGGTTTTACAGCTAGGCATGCCGCTTTGAAAGCCGCCTCGTGCAAAGTGACAAGACATGAGAAAGCATGCATTGAAAATCAACACGTGTTTATTCCTTTCGCGTTTGATACATTTGGTTTCCTTGCACCTGAGGCGGTGGAACTACTCAACATAGTCCAACGAGTTATGAATAGTAATGTTATGACACATAGATAAATTCTATAATTAAAATCACAATAGATTTTTATATGAGCTTGACGGGTTTTTAAGAATTATGGAATAGCTCATAAATCTGAATTAGGATTTATGTGATATGATGAATTTTAGTTATAGTTGATGTAAGCAAAAGCTTAAAATGAACATCCAATTATTATAAATAAGATGTAGTTCAAGTTTCGATAAAATGGTTTGATGAATTGAGTTGATTAATTATGGTATGATAATGATATGAAACAAGTGTATGAACGCTTGGTTAGCCTAGTAAAACCATTAAATGATTAATTGAGCGAATGAATATGTTTTAAATGTTAGTTGAATGTTTGAGTTATAAGTGAAAATGTATCTGATATGTGATTAGGTGCTCAAGTAAAGGAAATAGCTCAAGTAGGATCGTGTTCAAGTTTAAGGTGAGTAACGGATAGACAATAGAAGCTATAAAGTCTAGCTAGCGGAAAGTTATCATGATGTGTAAATGGTAGTCGAAAGTGGACACCATAATATAGGAATGCCAAACGTGGGTATTACAAGTAAAAAATAGGCTCATAGGGCGATCCTATGAAGCAGAGAAACCCGATAATGCATTCGTGCATGAGGGTAAAGGCAAAAAATAAGGACTTGCAGCCTATACTTGCTCCAGATTTATTCGGTGGAAGCCAGGTAGATGTCGAAAGTAGACTACAAATGGGTGGTTTCGAAAGTGGGCACCACATTATTAACATGTTGAAAGTGGACATCAAAATAGTAAAATGGTAAAAAGTGGAAATGATAGTTGAAGAAGTAAAGCTTGGCACAAATGATTATAGATTGCTAAGTAAATTTAGCCGTTTACTCAGTAAGCTACATGATTGCGGTTTGTTCATAACTTTTAAATCACTTGAAGTTAACTGATGACGTCAACGTCATTCTCTACGCCTTTAATTTTGCACAAAACCCAACCATGATAACCATTGGAAGCGATCTGATGCGCCATTAGGCGTTGCCAAAATCCAACTGCCACAAAAATATACAGTTAAAGGCGCCATTGCAGTTACCCAAAGACTTTCGACGTTTGTTTTTGTTTTGCTTTTGTTGCTTTGTTTTATTGTTGTGTTTGTAAATTTGTCTCTACTACTTGTCGGGTGACTTTGTTAATTAATTAGTTATAACTTTAATGTTTTTAGTTTTCTATTATAGTCTGTGTTTTTGTGATTTTGCCGCTCACCCTACGAATAGAGTATTCAATGATAGAAAAGTAGACCTAAACCCGTTTATGAGTTTTCGTCCATTAAAGTGTCGAGCTTTATATGTGTTTGTGATTATAAATATTGGGTTAATAATACGTTATCACATAGTACTAGGTTTTCATCATTCAAGAGAGTTTAAATGATACCAAATTAAGACGATTTAAGACATGACATGCGTATTGATTAAATTTAGGGTATTGATGTAGGAGTAAATGTCAGTAAGTTTATTTGATATAAGCGTAAGATCACATAATTCCCCGTAGGTTATAATTATTATTCATGCACATTATATAGAGATTACATAAGTAAACCCTAATGAACCCTAAGCCCACAGACCGGGTTATAAATACCTTTATACCTCATCATTTTTATTTACAACTTCAATCATCATTTTTCTTAATATCTACACAACTCAAACAAAATATTTCTCATTCCTCATTTTTCAAATGGACTCTGAATCATTCATGTTTACAGACTCAACGGAAAAAGAAGAAGTTAATAGTATGAATTTGCCATTTTTAAAAAGTATGGTGTTGTTTATAAGAATAGACGAAAAGGTGAAAGTTCGTGATATACAAGAAACATCGTAAGTAAAGATTGTTATGGTGTTCATGATCGTTTAATCGTCGCTTATTTTTATTGAGCAGCCGATGTAAAAACATTATCAGTTTCAAAACAGATTTGTTCGAACACCTTTCCCGACGATCTTAATTTGAGTTTGTTTTTATGTGGGACGTTTTTAATTTGGTTTTCAATGTAATGTTATTAATTAATTAATTATGAATGGAAGTTAAATTTAGTTTTTGATTAAATTTATTAAAAAAATGAGTTTAGTGGTGTGCCGAATAGTGATGTGGCACTTATGCGAAGGTGGTGGATTTGATGTCCATAACAATTATCTTAAAGATTTGTCGGCCTAGCAATTTAAAAGTATATCACATGATTATAACACTCATGACATATTTCACAGTCACTTAACCGAAAAGGATTCACGTGTACCATTAGAAAATAAGCCTTTTACGTTACTATGAAAATTAGATAAACATTTTTCAGGTGTGTTGTTGCACATTAGCTTGTGACTATATTAATACGATTTCGTTGAACCTGGCTCTGATACCACTTGTCACGAACTTGTCTCTACAAGGTTCTTCCGTGCGACACTTAGTCTCGACTAAGTCAGCCTTGCTCGAACACTCAATGATCTAGACAACTAAGAAAGCTCTAAAGAAAAGAACAAGTGGAATAGGAAAATATTTTGTATTACTTGAGAGAACTTTACAAGAGATTACAAGTGATTTGAGAGGTGTCTTCCTCAAATGAGGCTACCTCTATTTATACTACTATGTACATGATTCTACAAGGTTCCAGGACGTTTCTAGAGCTTCCAAGAGCTTCTAGGACTTCCAACACCTTCCATCATCTTCCAAGGGCTTCCAAGACATTCTTGCAACTTTCATAGAATTCCATAGAGTCTGTTAATACAAATGTCGTCTAAAAACGTTATTTATATTTTACGATCTTTGCTAAGTTTTGTTAACGACAAAGTGTAAACTTTAGTTTTTAGTAAAACATGATTATGGTTTAAGTCTTGCATAACTAGACCTTATTTCATATAAGACTTTTGCTACATTTACATTTCGTATAAAACACAACATTTTTCATATTACTTAAAATAGAAAAATAAACATCACATCATGTGCATTTATGGAAAGCTTTAGTGTTTGACTTTCCATAAGATCTCTTACACATTTTAGAAGGTCTTTTACTCAATATACCTTGTGTGTTTGACTAGAAGTAACTTGATGTGACATTGCTTGATATGAAAAGATTTCTTTCAAGTTTACCTGTCAGACCTGACGGAACCTTCGGGCTATATGGGCGGAATCCATTCTTTGGTTCCGCCGTATCCGCCAGGCTGCTGGTTGGTTTGGCTATAAATACCAAGCCACTTGCAAGAATTCACCTATCACTTCTCATTACATTTTACACATACATCATTCATCTAACCCATTAACATTTTCATTTGTGTAAAGCTCTCTTGTAGAAAAGAAGTTCACAAGTTCATAGCAAAGTTACAAGTATTCAACACAACGTTGCAAGACTTGTTAGCTTAGCATTGTATAGACTTCGTGTAGTTTATACTTCATTTGATTGTGTATATTCAGTTGTGATCGGTTAGTATTTTAGGCCTTAAAATACATAGTGTGACGGGAGTGGTTGTACCCTTGTAAAAGAACTCGACATCTAGCTTTGTGTCGGTAATCTTGTGTAAGCGACGTGTAAGGTTTTCTCCGCCGGTGAAAGGAGCTTGTTGACTAGTGAAAGAAACTCTCGAGTTGGATACTCGGGGCGTGGAGTAGGGCAAGGAAAAAGAGTCCTTGTAGCCGAACCACGATAAACACTTGTGTTGTGGTTTGATCGTTTCTTTCTTTATCTTTGCATGTTACATATTGTCTTTAGTCTAGATCTTTGATTACACGGAAAGTTTCAAAAGATAATTAAACTAAAAACCGGTAAACTATTCAACCCCCCTTATAGTTTTCCACAGAGTCTTCTAAGCAAGTCTAGAACAATCCGGAATCCCAACCAACCTCGGAAATGACTCTATCGAGCGGGCGGGTCGTGACATTAAGGTGCCTTGGGGAGGAGATGTTTGGCTAGGGGAGGTCTTAAGTTCGAGTCCCACCCAAGACTTTTACCCCTTCAGGCAATAAAAGGAGTAGCAGGCAAGTCTTAGGGTCAGCATAATGCCCAATTGGATATCACTCCTAAACTTGAACCAATAACAACTAACAAGCCGTTAAAAAAAATACGATTCGGTTGGTATGTGTTTAATGGACTATTGCTTAGTCAGAGCGGACCGAGAGGAGTTTCCAAACTACATAAGCTTTTTTCTTCAAAGTTTTAAATGTTGTCACTGTAGCAACCCACAAAATCTCATCACTATCATTCCCACTATAAATACCTATATCAGGTATTTCACAGGTAAATTTTTGCTTTTTATATGCATTCATTACTTGCATGACTCTCTAGACCTGCTCACGTATCTACACAAGCCAACTATCTCTACATTCACACTCTGTGAACTCCTGGTATGTCAAGCATAAGATCACAACAACACCACAATAAGTAAATCTATCAATCTAATACACTAAACTTATCACAGTATTACAATAAACCCTAATTGCACCTATGTGTTTACCGTTATCTTTAAAACCCTAATTGCTTATCTGAACTAGTTTGAAAGTGTTCAAGGCTTATGTATGAGTTACCTTAGGAACAATAGGATACCTTATCACCCTTAGACCTTAGTACAACCCCATAGAACTTAGGTACAAGTCCCTTAGGCACAAAACTATAACTAGGTCATAACTTCCCGGAAACTAGGATAAACTATCCCAAAACTTTACCATAAGCTACCACCACTTAGTATAAGCATCTTAGGACTTAGGATTAGTCAGTAGACACTCATAGAAACCTAATCTAGGCACTAAAACCTAGGCAAAACCCTAATCTCTCACTAAGCAAAATTAGGTCATAACTAAACATAACTAAACCTAACACCTAAACTAAGCAACCATAGCACCTCAAACCACCCAAGCAAGCATCCTAGCACCTTTTACACCTGTTAGGCATAAGCTATCAACCAACCACACACCTCCATAGTAGCTTACAAGTAGCTTTGTAAGCTACTTGCCATTTTAGGCCATTTTACACCACAAACACCTTATAACCGCCTCTACAGACCCCTAGCTAGTATATAGCAGTCCTTAGTCATCCCCTAGACTTACCACATCACCCCCTATCTGCCATGAGTAACCTCCCCCCTCCTTGACACCTAGCGACCCATTTTGACACCTATACCACCCGTTACCCTATAAATACCCCCCAAACTCTCACCATTTCGAATCACCCCTCTCCTCTCTTCTCTACCTACACCTTTCTATAGTACTAAGTCCGTAAGACCAGTAGGAGTCGATTGGTATAGCCCTAGTCCTTGTCGAGTCCTAGTTTTAGCTAAGAAAACCCTAGTCTTCACGTTAAGCCTCCCCCGACCTAGGTAAGCCTCCACTTTGATTCTAATAGCCTTAGTAATGATATAGGACTCCTAGGATATGCCTTAAAACCCTTAGATAAGCCTTGACCATTTTCATTTAGGAGTTTTCATTTTAAAACCCTACTTATAGATAATTATGTGTTTATATGCTAAATTGCCTTATTATGTGATATAATCTGATTTATGAGACTTAGTTAAGTATATATTAGTTAAACATAAGCTAAGAAACTTAGTTGTCACATTAAAATACAATTTGCATGGAAAAAGGACTAGTTTTGCAATAGTTTTCATGCATAGGTGTATATATGGTAAATTTCTGAAAATATTAAGTTTAGGGACTTTTTTTTGACATTTCTTAGAAGTTATAAGTATAAGGACCCTTTTTGCAAAGTTCTATAACCTTAGGATAGAAAGTAAAATAGTTATAAACATATAAGGACTAGTTTTGCAAATATTAGTAAGTTAAGGGTATAAATGGTAAATCTTGAAAACTTATAAGTCCAAGGGTCATTTCTACCATTTTCTTAAAATATAGAAGTATAGGGACTAATTGTGTAAAGTCTAGAAACTTAAATGCCTAAATGTTATAAGTTTAGGGTAGAAATTGTAAATATACAAACTATAAGGGTATAAAATGAAACATTTGCTTAATAAATAAAAGTGCTATCTTTTTATGTGATGTGTCACAATAGTAGGGAGCTTCATGCGAGGAGTATCATGTGAGGAGTATTAACCTCTGAATTATGATGGCCCGAACGGTGTTACGTTATAACCTAAAATACTTAACAACGTAGCACAATATTAGGGAACTTCATGTGAGGGTTATATACTTCTGAATTATGATGGCCCGAACGGTATTATGTTGATAACATAATACAATACTAGGGAGCTTCATGTGAGGAGTCTTATATAATTCTGGATTGTGATGGCCTGAACGGTGTTATGTTATAACTAACACTAAAAACCCTAAGAATAATTACTTGAGAAAACATAAACAAGATAACTAAAGCTTGACATACGCCCACACTAACAAATTCCAGGATACGTGAGTAGGCAGTCTAGTCTCCGAGTCACTTTTGACATCAATCACATTTCACTAAGCCCAGGTGAGTTTTCATAGCCTCACACCTTTTAAACGCTTTCTAAATGCTTTACAAACCCTGTGAGGGGGATACATGCTACTTGCTTTTCTTTAAACCAAATTCAAGTCTTTTTCTTTGGTTATTGCACGAGTCCCACTATCTGCCACCTCTACATAACTAAAATTAATGAGCCATAATCGTTTGTGATATTTTACACAAGCGAACGCGAGTATAGTTGATAGATCTATTGGAGTTTGACAACTCCCGTTGGTAGCTCTCTTTCAGGGAGGGTACCAATAAGTACTATACTTGAAACCCTAAGGATTAACTTTGGCAAATTATCCTTCCTATCCCCTCATGGTTGGGTCTGCAGCCCCCATGACCCGGACTGTTAGTACGGTTTCATGAGCTTGGTGCAATAAGACCTCTGTCTTCAGTATTGTACTGATCATACAATACTGACAGATACAANTGGAGTTTGACAACTCCCGTTGGTAGCTCTCTTTCAGGGAGGGTACCAATAAGTACTATACTTGAAACCCTAAGGATTAACTTTGGCAAATTATCCTTCCTATCCCCTCATGGTTGGGTCTGCAGCCCCCATGACCCGGACTGTTAGTACGGTTTCATGAGCTTGGTGCAATAAGACCTCTGTCTTCAGTATTGTACTGATCATACAATACTGACAGATACAAACTGTTTAAATACGGTTTCCACTACTTTACATGGGTGTATAACAACGTAGCCCATGCTTTACTAAACTTGTATTCACACTACTACTACTTAAACCTATGGCTCTCACTCAACACCTAGTGTTGACTCTTTAAGCATGTGCCCTAGGTATATAGCCGTTACGGAGCTATGGCAGGAAGCGGCACTGAACTTGGAGGGCTTTCAACCTTGTTATCATTCAAACACTATTTCACACTTAGATTCACGGGACCTCATCTTAATAAAACTCTGATATTTTAATGAATGATAACTTATTTATAAAAACGTCTCTTTTCGAGTCGGTTTCTATTACTGTAACTGTGATTCCATGAAGTAATACCCCAACCTTAAATCCGCTGCGAAACGTGCAAATGGGGGTGTTACATTCACAAATCTTAAATTTATATAAATGCGCCTAGTGCATTTTTTATTTTATTTTAGATAAAGTCTTCTTAAATATAAATAAATATATGTCATAATTTTTGGGGCCGGATCCGCCACTATGCTCAGTTATAGCGAAAAAAAATCTTCTTGAACGGCATAATTTATTAAAAACTAGCAAAAAGCTAGAAAAAAATTACAAATGAGGAGCTAATAATGGATTTTCGATTCAGTTAGTCAAAGAAATGTTCAACTTTCTATATCTATTTGAGAACCAAACATAAGAAAGTTCAACTATACTACCAAAAATGTTTTGCCGAATAGGACGCTTATGACTGAAAACGAAGTCATTGCGAAACTTCTAGATAGACCAAGCCGCAACACCCAAATTGACTGTACTATATGCTTAGTGTGAGGATTAATTAATTCGGAGATCTTCTACCCATTCAAAACTAGCAGCAAACGAATTGATAACAGGAAAGGAGAGATCCAACCACATAAAGGTTTTATGCCAAATCAGAGAAGCTAACTAGCAATTCCATAAAACATGATCTATTTGCTCCGGACTTTGGTTACAAACAGGACATAGAAGCTAGCGAAAAACATTTAGGTTCATCAAATCCAAAATATAAGAGATATGTAACTTATTTTTGTACTTTGTAATTGGATAAACAAATTTACGAATAAATTAAGGAAGGTGATTGCATCTTTGAAAAGAACTTCTAGAAGAATTGAAGTATGCTGTTCTTGACTAGTAACTTTGGACTCAAAATTAGGCATGCATAAAGCTTAACTTTCGTCATATGATGTAGTACTTTCGTCATATCATCGTCATCAGTGGCGGAACTTGAACATTTTTTTTTTTGGGCCGAATTTATTTTGAGGGGGTCGAATCGGAGATTTATTTGTAACCTCAACTAAATTACCCCTAAAACCTATAATATTTACATTAGGTGCCGCAAATTTTGGGGGGGCCGGGACCCTCCCTGCCCCTATATAGTTCCGCCCTTGATCGTCATAATACTATAAACGTTAGTCTTTACCCCTAAAGGAATCATTCCCAAATAGGTTTTAGATGTTGAGGAGTTAATGAGTTATGGTGCTCGCCACATATATTATATCAGCTAGCAAATTAAGAGCTCGCGACGGGCCGGCTAAATGTGATGGAATACCTACATCATGAACCATCAAGCTTAACTTCCTAGTTCGATATCAACTTTTTCCTACAGTTTCAAACTTAGATTATATGTCGTCTTTACCAATTCGTAAACAATGTCCAGCCGTAACTATAGACAATGGAAATAATTTATAAAGTTGATGTGATATTGAATCTTAAAAGACGATTAGTTGGTGGACTGGAAGTAGAAGTTAATTCCACATTAGGACTAGTTCAATTCAACTCGACGTTGAAGTAGAGATCATAAATAAATAAATAAATAAATACATATGTGGAAAAGTTGACATCAAGAGTAATGACATTGCATGTTCTTCCTTCCTTCGATGCTTCTTTAGAGATATGGAAAAATTGACATCAAGAGTAGTGTCATTGCATGTTCATCCTTCCTTCAATGCTTCTTCATAGAGCTAGGTGCAATGGTGCATAACTGTTATTAGTGTATCACCTCAGCATCCACCTAATAACACCACAATAACTAAAACATCCTCCTCAGCAATAATTGTCATTGGTGCAATGAGTCTCATAACGCATCACCAAAAATACCTCACTCACTCACTAAAAAAAAAAATGGTTTCCAATCCACCAGCAAGAGGACGAACAGTGGCGGAACGACGTGGGATAAGGTGCAGAACGACGGTGTCGTTGGTGCAAAAAAAAGCTAACGGCGTATGGTTTGGGGCATGCACTGTGCTCTCTTATAATAATTGCAACTAAAAAGTCGTTAAGCTTAACTCTTAATTGTTGAAGAGTTATTGAATTTACATAGCGTTGGAAGGCCAACGAACAACAAGTTGCGCCGCTAGCCCTTTTTGCATTGCAAAACTAATTATCTTAAATACACCATTTGTGGATCTAAGTGTCATAACATTATTATGCATAACACGTTGAACTCTGTTGAGAAGCTCCACTGCCTCAAGTGCAAGAAAACCAAAAGTATCAAACGCGAAAGGAATAAAAACATGTTGATTTTTAATGCACGCTTTCTCGTGTTTTGCATCTTTGTACTAGGCGGCTTTTAAAGCAGCTTGTCCCACTGTAAAACCCCATCACTCAAACCCACGAGAGGAGAAACCCCGGTTAGATCCACACACGCATGTTTCCCTCCAACCCATCCGAAAACCAAAATGTCTGCCGGTCTGAGTGTGGATCTTCCATCCAATGGGTCAGTCAAAAAGTTCACATGTGCTTCTTTCTTGGCAGAGATCCCGACACGCCTACATAAGTCAAAAAGGACGTCCCTAACCATATCGTGTCTGTACTTGAAGCCCGGTAGCTCTTTGCAATGAACTGCGTATTCCCCAAATGAATCCAAACATGTCTTGCGACAAACTCAGCATATCTCATCAACCGGAAATAAAAGAATCATAAGGCAATACTTAAGGATAGTATGATATTCCAACGGTGACATATATTGACCTAATTATATGGATGTTATTGCAAAACATTGATAGCCGGTAATGTCAACCGTCCAACATATCTCACCTTATTGATAATATGTGAAAGACAATATCTTAAGTTCTATTCTTCAAAACCATCTAAGCTGTGCATATGGAAGTTCGCCCCAAAGTTACAACCTTGAGGCAGAGATCCCGACACGCCTACATAAGTCAAAAAGGACGTCCCTAACCATATCGTGTCTGTACTTGAAGCCCGGTAGCTCTTTGCAATGAACTGCGTATTCCCCAAATGAATCCAAACATGTCTTGCGACAAACTCAGCATATCTCATCAACCGGAAATAAAAGAATCATAAGGCAATACTTAAGGATAGTATGATATTCCAACGGTGACATATATTGACCTAATTATATGGATGTTATTGCAAAACATTGATAGCCGGTAATGTCAACCGTCCAACATATCTCACCTTATTGATAATATGTGAAAGACAATATCTTAAGTTCTATTCTTCAAAACCATCTAAGCTGTGCATATGGAAGTTCGCCCCAAAGTTACAACCTTGAGGTTTGAACTTGAATTTTTATTGGATAAAAACAAGTCTCCACCATTAGGCTGTTAGATTATAGGTTAAAGTCCAAGCCTAATTGTTGGTTTAGGGTTCATTCATTATTTTTATGGTTAGGATTGCTTATTCGGTAAGCTATGCCATCACAATAAATACAAATATAATTATACCTGTATAACCACAAAACACAATTCAACAATATATCGCTTTGTTATAGGTGCCTTAACCTATAATGAATCTACCATAGCTATAATATAGGCTACAAACCTGATGTTATTCTGTAGATCTTGAGTCTTGACTCAATCCGAATCTAATTACGTGACACAGTTATTGTAAAATCGTTATGTTCTTTGTGATGGTATTGTCCTGCATTACAATTATAATTTATAAGCATGTCCAAAAAAAGAATAACGTAGATCTCATTTGGGTGGGTGCGTGGGGTGCATGAAAAAGTCGTAGCTAGTAACTTGTCAAAGTCATAAGTCAACCAACATTGAGTTATTGGCTTCTTGCTTTTTCTTTGTGGAGTAATATGTCACTTTCTATATATACGTACCATCACGACTAATATAGATGAAATTAATGTATATTCAAAGGTACAACCGATTCTTCGACTTCTAGACCACCCACTCAACTTATATGAACCATGCATATACAACATCACAGTCACCTTTCTTATCTCGAATAATTTGACAAAAGCTTATAATGTTAAGAACTAAATTTCCTAGTTTTGTTATAACGTCAAAGGAATTACGTAAAAGTCACTTTTGCCAAATTTTTCCAACACATTTTATGTACGTAAAAAGGGAAGTTAGTAACACTAAAGGAATTTACGAGCTAAAAAGCATGCATAGCGACAATGCGACATGGTGTAAAACTGTAAATTCTCCCAAAAAAAATTAAAAAAAGAGTAGAATTCGACCTCTACAATTACCTATATATATTAAAGCGCTTGAGGCGCATTTTTTTATGTTTTTTTTTTGGGCTTTAGTATTGGGCCTGTGTAGCCCTTTTGCTGTTTCGGATGAGTTCCACCGCTTCCATTGTACGTTTTCCAACCTCCTTCTTCGTATCTGCTTCCGTCGATCGTTTGCATTGTTAGGTGGGGTTTTTTTTACAGATCCTCACCGCCTTCATCTATATCGCTGATAAACGGTAGGCTTTTTCTTGATTACATATCTGATTTTGTAAGATCGTGTGTTTATATATTTATGTGGTGCGTTTCTTATTCGTAGATACTGGGTGTCTGTATTTATATGTAAGAGTTTGCCTTATTTTATTCACTATTCAGGGGCAATATAGGAGGTGAATCTTTACGTTCCTATAAAGTTTTACCGACATCCGGTAGATCGAAACAACAACACACCCCAGAAGGGGGACAGGATTTATAAAACCCAAATCTTAAAAAATAAATTCTTTCCCACAGATTTTTAGCCAAAAAAAAAACACCGTTCAACAAAAAATAAATAGAATAAATAAATAAATAAATTACAGAAAAAAAAAAAAAAAAAAAAAAAAAAAAAAAAAAATCACAAAAGCCGCCGCCGCCACACGCGCGGGCAATACATCCCTCGTTATAATTAGGCTCATTAAACACCCATACCTGTAGCTTCAAGATTTTGGTTGTGAAATATGGACTTGATAGTGAGATCTGTTGGAAAAAGTATGTTTATCCATTATAGATGCCCCAAATACTACATACATTCGGTTTGGGCTTTCGTTTTAACCAAGTTCGTCTTTTGTTCAAACCCAACATTTCGCAACATTCTTGTTGTACTAATACTCAGATGCTCCACGTCTCGAAATCACGTAAGCTCTTAACTTCAACCAAAGACTCAAAAAAAAAAAAAAAAAAAAAAGGGAAACAAAAAAAAAAAAAAAAAAAAAAAAAAAAACGAAAAAAAAAAAAAAAAAGGTGACATTTATCAAACCAAGTTTGCGAAATGGAGAATTATTAACATATAAAGAGAATCATCACGCAAAGCAAGATATGAGGTAGTATGAGTTCAGCATAAATTACACAAAAACAGCGACTTTCAGCAAACAATTAAAATATAAGGTGATCATTTCCATGTCTTTGTTTGCTATCTTTATGTTTGAATGATCTTTTACTTTTGCTTCACGGCAGTACGTAATTAAGTAGGACGATGTGCGAGTGAGAATGAAAGGAAATGATGCTGGCCATTTAATTTATGGAGCCAAAAGATCGTGTGAGAAAAGAGACTTCACTAAAGCGCTAGCATCAAATTGCTCACGGGCCCTTCCGTTTCCTAAAGTATGCATAACCTTCGGACCCCAAAATGCCTTTATTTTTAGAGTTAATCCGCACTTTTAATGTTTTTTTCTCCGGTTTATTGGACTTTTGTTTAATGTGATAGTTTTTCGGCCCGCTTGTCTTTTAGCGGGTCCATTTTGATTTTGTATGTTCTATTTAATATAGCTCATCTTAGATCTTAAAGTCTAATTTTGGCAATTGCTAAGAAATTAATCCTATAATTATTCGGTATCGATGCGAATCAACGAGTATTGGAAGAATTGTCCCTCGGTATTCGTGTGAATCAACAAGGAACCGTTTGGTGTTTGTCCATTCAAGTACTTACATCAATCCTCCAGGTCTACCTATCTCCGGTCTAAATAGTAGTGGTCGCAAATATGCATAAGCCTTTCAAGCGGTTTGCTATATACCTTTCTTGGAGTAAATTTGGCCCAAAAATCGCTCAATGTGCTTTTGCCAAATTGCAAGGTTCAGTCCTCCAATCATTTCAAAACGCACTCGGTGTCTCCATTGTATAAAACTTACAAATGCACTCATGTCCCATAGTCAAATTAATGACATACATTACCCTTTATCACCAATGACCCAAGTGAAAGGGAAGACGAAAGGCTCGTTTAGTAAATTTTAACTTTAGTTAATGACAAATATTACACTTGTAAGTCCCACAAGTGATGTTGCAACTTTAAAAAGGATAGAGACTGAACCTGCAACTTGGCCAAACCCACATAATGAATTATTTACTTTATTTTGGGTGTCGTGAAAATAATAATATTGTAATGTTTCTCCTTAAAAAATCATACTCATACTCTTTACGATGTTTATAAAAAAAACAGGTCTTCAAGGACATGCCTATGGATTTTCAATCTAAGTAGAAAGCCGCTTGCGTTCGGATAATTTGATTTAAAACGTAGAAATTTAGATTTTCCAATTTGTATGGATTTGCCCATAAGATGTTTCTTTCTTCCTTTCATTCAGGCCATCTTGTATTGCTCTCAATAATTTGTCGAATTTATTTTCTTAATAAACTTGACGTTCCTAAAAAATGACATACTGTAATTTTACTAGCATAAAACTCGCGTAAAGCAGTGGTGGTGAATGGCTGCTGGTATGAATATATGACTTTTTGTGGTTCGGTCATGTTTGTGTTCTTCGAGGTATACGTATAGGTCATTATTTTATTGTGTCGGAGATGAGAATTGTCTATATATATTATAGCACACCGCCTTGAGCGGTGTGCCATGAAATAATATTTTTAGGGTTCATTCATTAAATTAGGGTTTGGATTGCTTATTCGGTAAGCTATGTCATCACAAAAATACAAATGTAATTATGCTTGTGTAACCACAAAACACAATTCAACAAGATATCGCTTTGTTATAGGTGCGCCTTAACCTATAATGAATCTACCATAGCGGCATGTTTGTGTTTTTCGAGGTATACGTATAGGTCATTATTTTATTGTGTCGGAGATGAGAATTGTCTATATATGTTATAGCACACCGCCTTGAGTGGTGTGCCATAAAATAATATTTTTTCGCGAGCTACTTTGCTGGACTCTATCTTTTGAGACTGTTTGGCCCAACATGTGAATAAAATTATATTTTTTTGTGGGCTTCTTTGTTGGGCTATGTCTTTTGAGACTGTTTGGCCCAACATGTGATTCAATTGCAACACTAACTAAATATTAAAAGTTCAAAGAAAAAGGACAAAAAAAATGTATAACATACTCAAAACAGTTACACATAAAATTTAAAAACAAATATTCAAAGATACTGAAAAACCAATTTGACAAAAACGACCCGCCGCAACGCGACGGGAGCAAATATACTTGTTGGATAATATATGGTATGGTATGTGCTTAAACACATACCTTTTCTTGACCAAATTAAGACCTAAAAGACCAAAAACCCGCTAATAAATGCCAAATATATGTGTTTTTGAGTTTTTCTACATGCAGGTAAGTAAATATGAGAAAACGACAAAAATCGAGACAAAATCACAAGAAACGAGCACGGGAATGAAAAGAGCAAATATTTATAGCCAAATGGTCAAAACAAGTCCCTGGAAGGTTTAAAGTTTCAAGAATAGTCCCTAGGAGAAGTCTTCACAAAATTACAAGAATGGTCCCTGGATTATCAAGACTTGTCAAAATTGGTCCCTGGAAAGATAATTTGAGGAAATATCATGATAAGCCCTTCAAGAATTCAAGATAATCAAGATTAGTCCTTGGAATGAGATTTTATAAGTTGGCAGAAATCACCCTTGAAATTTAGAAATTACACTTTTGGTCCCTATGATTATTAATAAAAACCAAATCTTAAACCAACCGGACCGCTAAGTATTATAAACCCAACACATTAATAAACCTTAAACCCAAATCCCTTTCAAGCCCATCTAGCCCATTTACCCAACCAGCCCAAAATCCTAACCTATTACCCAACCCATAAATCAAACAATAATAAAAAATAACCCTCCCCCGTTACCCTGTCTTCTCCCCCACACACTGTAAAAACCACTTTCACCTCAATCAAGTCAATAAAACCTCGGACCTTCATGAATCTTCTGACAACGTGTCAGGGACACGTCATAACCATCCAACGTGGACCCAGGAAAGAAGCTCATTGGATAGAACAACCTGGAAGGAATCAAAGGATAAAGAATGGATAGAATCAAGAACCTTCGAGTGGGATTTGGATGAATGATGAAGATAAGGCTTCTGGGAAGTTCTACCAAGCTCCTAGCCGACTTAGCACAGTTATAAATAGGACCTAGCTTCAAATGGATTGTAGTGGTGTAGAATAGTGTGATAAGCTCTTAGTGTCTTAATAAGCTCTCTGCAATTCTTAGCATCCATTTTGTAATTCAGCTTTTTAAATTAATAAAATTTAGCTTTTATTTACAAGTTCTCTTTAATCCGTTTTTAGTATTGTTTACTTTTATAAGCTATTTTCCCTTAAAAACTTTTACTCACTCAGCATCTCCTTAAGCCCTTTACTTATTTCATAAGCTCTTATCTATTTCTGTACAGTTTTTAAAAAAAAATAAAAAATAATAAAAAAAAAAAAAAAAAAAAAAAAAAAAAAAAAAAAAAAAAAAAAAAAAAAAAAAAAAAAACTCTATAAGCTGAGGTAATAAGCTTGTATAAGCTCTAATCACCTCTTGATAAGCTCAGAAAATTACTCTATAATTTCCTTGAGCTTATCTCTTAACCTAGTCCATTTCCATTTGAATCTGCCTACATTTCAAGTAAGTTTACTTTTTAGTTTCCTGCATCCTTTTACATTAGCTTAATTTTAGTTGCCTTATTAGCTTATTTGTGTTTAACCTGTTTCATTGAAGCCGTGTAAGGATTATCAGTTAGCTTAAGTACATCTTAGCTTACATTTGCATCCTTACTGCCATTATATTACATAACTTGCAAATTTGTACCCTTACTGTTCTTTGCTAGTTTTCACTGCTCTTTTAGACTTTAATATAGCTAAGGTATCTGTTTTGATCACTAGGTTAGTTCGTTTAAGCTTAAAACTAATAATTGTAGTATAAAGGTAGCTGTCAAGGGGTGTTTGGATTAAGTTTCTTTTGAAGGTTAGTGTTACTAATAGGCTTTGAATTCTGCACTAATAGACTCCCTAGGGCATATTTGGATTAGTTCAATCATAAACTTGCATACTTTAACTCAAAAAGTCAAAACTTCATCTCAATCTAAAATCTGTTAGTTTAAGCTTTCTTTAGGAAGAATTTCTAGGATCAGTCTTTAGCAAAAGTGATTAGGGATAGCAAATTCAAGTTTAAATCTAATTAATACTTACCATTAAGCAGATTTGGATCACCCAAATCCACAAAGGTCAAACCTAAGTTGCATTTCAGAAAGTCAAAATTGCATTCAGTTTAGGTACAGAACAGGCTCAACTAGGTGTATTTAGGATCAAATTTGATTGGGTTAGAGGTGAAATTAGGCTATAATCTTGCATTTAGGATTAATTTGGCCAGCATAATTTAGGATTCAACTTAGATTAATCATTTCTAAACACATTTAGTAGGCTAAATTTAGGATCTAAATCTGTCCCATTTCTTAAAGTTCAGCAAAACAGAAAAGTTTAGGTTTGATCATCTGTTCAGAGGTCTAATTAGGGTTCAATTGGTGTTAGAAAATTAGGGCTTTTGTGTTTTTAAGGTTCTCTGGTAGGTCAACTAGGTTTTGCCCCCATTAGGTTTTACAAAACAGCTTATTAGGTGCTTATAAATAAGCTCCAGAGTAGGTACTTTAGGACTAGGAATCTGTTCTTAGGGTTATTTGCTTAATTGCTTTTCTTTGTGCTTTTCTGAGTTTTTCCTTTTCCCTAGTGCTTATTGTGGTGTGTGTAAGCTGTCCTAAAAGTTGTTTGCTCAAAAGTGCTTATTTGCTTATTTTGTGCTTAATTCCCAAACTGCTTATAGCACAAAAATGCTTATTTGAGTCCAAAACTTGTGAAGCTTATTTTTTCTAGGTCCCATAGCTTATTTTAGAATTATCCTAAAAGTTTCAGAATTATTTGAGCTTATTTACTATTTATTTTATTTAATTTTAGTTTTAATCACTTTTTAATTAGTTTTAATTAATAATAATTAAATAAAAATCCAAAAAAAATAATAATTTTCTATTTTGAAAGTATTTTTTAATAGTTTTATAATTTTAGAAAAATAAATTTTACTTTTCAAAATTATTTTCCTTTCATTTAGTATTTTTAGTAATTAATAATAATTAATATTAGTTTTTAATTAATATTTAATATATAAAAAGTATAAAAAGGGTATAATTTAAGTTTTAAAATTTAGTTTAAAGTAATTTAGGATTTTCAAAATTATTTTTCACTTTTCTTAATTTATTTTCCTTTTTAGTTTAATTAAGTAATTTAAATTAGTTTTTAAGTAATATTAAATAAATAAAAAGTAAAATAAAAGTATTTTAAGAAAAGTTAAGTTTAAATTTACGTTTTTAAATCCTTAGGAATTTAGAATTTAGGTTTTCCCTAGTTGACTTAGTTTTTCCCGAGAATAGCTCGAGAATTTAGGATTCGATCCCGTTTTACGCTTAGGTTTTCATTTCCGTGTTTTACGTGTTTTTCCGTACTTTCCGTGTTTACTTGTTTTTACGTGCTTTTATTTGTAGAAATTTAGGGTTCCCTTAGCCTGCACGATTCAATTCACGAATCACGAACACGAACCAACGAACCAAGTTTCAGCCTTCGTTGGGACTACGACCCGGGGATACATATTTACCGGTGCTATCCTCGGACTATATTGTTGGTGTATTATATACATACACCATGGTATAAGAAAATTTCAAATTTAAGCGGGTATATTAGTTTATTAAGAGTATCATTATTAATGGTTTTGTTCTTTTTCACTGTGCAGAGGATAAAAAGTTTGTTAGATGATAATTGATAAAATAGATAAAAAGTTTGTTAGATGATAAAATAGCATGTAACATCTCAAAAACATAAAGAAAGTTTAGCATAATATCTTATATTTAGAAGGAGTTATATATTATTCTAGTAGAATAAATCGTATCACCTTAAATAGTTGGGACTCAAGTTGCAAAGAAAGTTAACAGGATAGGACTAGTCTTATATTGTGGATTTGCCATAAGGACTAAATGTAACATACTTTTAATTTGTTCAATTCAGGCAACATACTATGCATGTTTTTGCAATATAAGTAACATACTTTTAATTTGTTCTATTAAGGTGACATATTATCATAAATCGTTCAATCAACAATCAGGGTAATTGGTGAAGTGATTATAGATCATAACATGTCATTTTTGCATCATCATGGATTTTGAATGACCTTTTTATGAGATAAACCGCTATACTTGGCTTTTTAACATTTTAATTATTATCATTAGTTTCTAAAATCATAACCTATTAGAACGCTTGAAAACATTAAGCATACACAATCCAATGAGCACACACGCTCACCGTAACATTAACTGTAACACGAACATATTCATTTCAAATGCCAAATCGGTCCCTTCAACTTATAGAATAGAATCATTCAGTAACAAATAGTCAAATACCCATATAAATAGTTTATTCTTGTAACTAGTTATAAGTTTCGTGCATACACGAGGTTTACAAATAAATCAAATTTATTTAAGACTTTTAGCTTAACATACGGGCATATAAAACTTTGTTTGTGTTTAATGTTTCTTAACTGTGATATTCCACACACGGTATTCAGATTATAAGTACAACTAATAACTATTTCAACTATATTGGTTCGGTGTGTACTTATAAGTCGTGGTTTCATTTGGATATTTATAATCCTGGCATATATAGATTTTTGGTATTACAAATTAAGATTATTTAAGTTTAGCCGTATTATAATTTTTTAACCCATATACACACGAGTTATTAAACGTAGATCGGGTTCAGACAATTACTAAAATTTATAATAGTACTTAAACTATATTTGTTCGGATTTAAAAGTATGATCAAAATTTATTTTAATATTATTGTTTGAGTAGTTTACAAAATTACATTAAATGTACCGCGCTACCCCCCCCCCCCCCTTTCAGCGACTACCTCGTTTAAGAATATTTGGACACCCTTAGGTCTATAACGAGGTAGCCTCTGAAGGAATTTGATATTTTACATAATTCAAATTCAGTGAACATAAGTGTTTATATATGTTATAATTAATCTCGTGCATACAGTTATAAGTTTACGATTTTAATTCAGTGAACATAAGTGTTTATATATGTTATAATTAATCTCGTGCATACAGTTATAAGTTTACGATTTTGCAATTGAGCTCTCATGTTAATCAATAGAAGGATGAATTGTCACAAAACTTATTATATAAAAGATTTTCTAATTTATTTAAATGGTTGAAAATACCCATAAAATGCATATGATTCTTAGCAAAGCTTATGCATTCAAATGTTGTATGACTTATGTTTATTAATCTCAAATTAACACGCATTACAATTTAAGAACTATCTAAATAACACGCATCCAACAAATTAACACTCAAAATTTACTTTATGAACTATATAGTTAACCCCACAACACCCTCATTACAACTTAAGTACTATACAAGTCCCCTATAATAATTTAATATTGAAACTAAAATTTAGGTCGTTACAAAATGCTACCTCAATTGAACATATTAGGAATATGTTACCTAAATTGCAAAATAATGCATACTATGTTACCTTAATTTAACAAATTAAAAATATGTTACCTTAAGTGCAGAAGAATGCATAGTATGTTACCTCAATTGAACAAATTGAAAGAATGTTACTTAAATCGCAAAAACATGCATAATATGTTACCCAAAAATGCAATTTTCGCTTCTTACACATGTTTATGTAAGTGTGTTTGTGTGTGTTAAGAGTATAATCTAGAGATAATCGAAAGTTTCTTATAAAGATCTTATCCAAGAACTATTGGTGAAAGAGTCTGACAAGAGGATATTTGTAACACCCCCAAAATTCGGGTCTAGCGGAAGCATACAAGCATTGGGTGCTACTAAATTGGTATCACAACACAAGGCACAAAGAATGGTTTTTATTTCATTAATATAAAATAAAAGTGGTCATGTAAGACATAAAGTTTACATGATATAAAAATAGTGCGGAAATAGGCCCATAAAATAATTGAAGTAGTCCCAAATGTTCATCAGAGTCGCCTATGACCATGCCCTTT
>LBNU01033223.1:139028-159283 GCA_014162995.1 Artemisia annua
CGGGTTGTCACAGTCCCACCTCCTTAAAAGAATCGTGTCCTCACGATTCAACTCCAGTTACTCATCAGGTTCCAAAAGAAATAGGCATACACGCACGAGGATTCATCTTCACGTTCACTACGCGAGTTTAGGATCCTTTAGCGCGTTTCAACGAGTTCTATCGATAGGGATGCGACAAAATGAAAGTCGTTAAATTCCAAGGTTCAAGATTCCAATAGATCAACAAGGTTCGAACATTACGATATTAAAATTTCTCCAAGAGGAATAACAACGGCCTCAATGGCAAGTCATTTCCTTGAATGTAGACATAAGAACGTCGTGAATGCTGCTGAGTTCCGGCGGTAGCTTGAGTTGGTGAGCTACCGATCTATTTCTAGCAAGAATCTGAAAGGATCGATACGACAAGAATTCATAAAGTTTACGTCATCAGGGTTTCTAATCATCCACGAGTAGCGTACATCTCCGTTCCGCCTTCGAACGATCTTCTTGATAGATTTACGTACAAATTCAAGGTCAGAAAGTTGGGTATCTCCATCTATATTCAACAAGTCGGCGATCGGCACTCGTGACCATAGAGGGTCTTTTGCAGTGCCATTGGAAAACCGAAATAGTAGGTAAGAGAGAAATTTGACCAACAGGAGGTGAACGGATTAAGTAGGATTTACCAATGGATACTCAGGTAGAGGTCGGGATTCGTTTCCCGAGGTCTAGCTTACGATATAGCAGTAAAATAAAATCGACAAAAGGATTTGTGAAACGGCTCATAGGATAACAAGAGAACAACCCTTTGTTTAAAAAAATTGCAGGAAAGTCAAATCTCAATTTTCATTTTGATTTCATAATCCTGCAACAAGGCAGTAAGATGTTTTATGAAATCGTCTTATTAAGCTATTCGCAAAATAACGTACAGGGTATCAAGGAAACATTTCACCATTTATAAAATGATAGTTAGATCAAAATTTTGATATGTAGGATAGTAGCAAGGTTGCATTCAGATCCATAGCATGACAAAAATATTTTATAAAATCGTCTTGTGAGACAATTTCGTAAAATGGTTTGTGAGATAACAAGAAAAACAGTTATCCTTTATCAAGTAGTGGAAAAATCAAAATTTTGATTTTTGCGAGATAGCAGTAAAACATCTTGTAATATGGCAACATTTTGTAAATTACTTTTCAAAGCAGTTTCACTATCCAATAAGAGAGGGAGCAAAGATAAAGAATATTTCCGAGGGACGAGTGAATGAAATAGGCGGTTGTCCCAAGGGTCGTGATTCAAGTTACCTCTCAGAATCTTGAGAATTCTGTTAAGCACGAAATCTTTGCTGAAGGAAAGATTTAACAAATTCGGAATACAACTCTGTAAGAGAATGTCAATTGCTACTAGCAATCGGTTGGAGTCGATTGACTTGGTACAATACTTAGGTTAGAGGTGGAAAGTACAACCTCAATTGAACATCGTCGCTAAAACAGCATCGATTGAGAAAATGAACATCATCGATTAAGGAAGTGAATGTCATCGATTAAGAAAATAAACATCCTTGGTTAAGAAAATCATCACTTGGGTAGCCTACTTCGATGGAATAAACTTTCCCATCCTCGAGCAAAATCACCAAAATCTTAAACCTCGTAACAACTTGATTTTTAGCTTAGCCCCGCAACTCATCAAACAAGAACTGTCACGAGATTCGGCCGTGTATCAAGTTGTTAAGAAATAAAAATTTAACGTCGTCGATGATTTGGCTCAATTCAAGAATTGCTCAAAACAACGAATAGGTATCTACGGCTAAAATTCAATATTCATCATACGGTTCCGAGCACAAGCTTAGAGTAGAGGGGGCTGTGACTAGATCGCAGAATGATACGAGGCTAAATGCCAAATCACAATTCGAAACGAAATCGAAGATCACAAAATACCATAATCCAAATTCAAAATCCAGAACGTACTCAAAATCAATTCCATCAGTATCCGAAAGTCACGTCGAGACATAGTCGGAGTTTAATCAAAATATACTCAAAATTAAATCCAAACGTATCCAAAGTCAAATCCAACGTAGNTTCGAAACGAAATCGAAGATCACAAAATACCATAATCCAAATTCAAAATCCAGAACGTACTCAAAATCAATTCCATCAGTATCCGAAAGTCACGTCGAGACATAGTCGGAGTTTAATCAAAATATACTCAAAATTAAATCCAAACGTATCCAAAGTCAAATCCAACGTAGTCGGAATCAGATCCATAACGATCAAAACCGAATTCAAAATATCAAAAGTCCAATCGGGACATAATCGGAAATCAATTCAATTACGAAACTCAAAGTCGAATCCATACGTAACCAAAATCAAATTCAAACATAACCAAAATCAATAGTTTCAATAAAATCGACGAGGCTCATGACGATAAGCAACTCGGATTCTAATGATGCCAATAGGGTCTAGCCGACCCAAGGCGAAAATACGCTCGACGGCGATAGCAGGAATTCCACATAAACGAAGGCGTTTAGTGGTGTTAGAAGCATTACGATTCATGAGATGTTGCGATGCCAATGTGTCGTGTGCAAATGCAGGCTTAGGTGTTGAGTTCAATGCTTGTGTGTGCACGCAACTTATCATTCCTAAAGGCAAACTCTAACCCGAACATAATGCTGTTGTAACTACCCTCAGTATCGCAAAATTCACCTCTGAGCCAGACATAGGTGATCAGGCCATGTCCAACTGTCCCTGGTTGAATGTAGGTGATCAGGCTACATTCAGCCGAGGTTCAATGAATTTTGAAACACTCAGCCTAGTCACGCTAGTAATATGTCCTTTGTATCCCAAATCATTCCCAATACTACGACTATTGTGCAAAACCAACAATCGATAATGAGATTACGCAAGGAAATAGCGTAACTCAGTGATAGATGCGGTACTTGCATAAGCATGTAGAGATGCTCATGGCGAATAGTTAAAATAGGCGGATATGAATGAAATATCCGAAAGAAAGGCACAAACTACTACGATTATATCCTCAAACTCTTCAATCATATCATACTCAATTCATCGCATATATCATCAAATATCTTACCAAATGTATTCTCAGTTATCTAATCAATTACATCCTCAAGAAAATATTACGCGAGGCATCAGCTTGGCAGGCAGGCACGTAGCGGTCATAGGTTTTAATTTTCTCAAAAGTGGTTATAGTTTGGGTTTTAAAATGCCCAATTCTCTATAACCTAGGCTCTGATACCAACTGTAACACCCCCAAAATTCGGGTCTAGCGGAAGCATACATGCATTGGGGTGCTACTAAATTGGTATCACAACACAAGGCACAAAGAATGGTTTTTATTTCATTAATATAAAATAAAAGTTGTCATGTAAGACATAAAGTTTACATGATATAAAAATAGTGCGGAAATAGGCCCATAAAATAATTGAAGTAGTCCCAAATGTTCATCAGAGTCGCCTATGACCATGCCCTTTGCCAAGCGCCTTCAATTAGTGAGCTAACGCCTTAAACCTGAGAATACACGCTAAAGGTCAGCTTACGCTGGTGAGTTCATAGAGTTTAAGTTACAAAAACAGTTTGGGACCTGAAAAGTTTTAGTGCTATGTGTGACTAGGGAGGCGTAGACATACATTCCATACTTTCACAATTCCATATCAATTACTATCATACTCATACTAGTTTACCACCTTTCTCGAAGGCGGAGGGTCAGGTGCGAGCGGGCCACATCTCGACGGTACACTAGCCGGGAACACTAACAGTAAGGAACCACCCATTACTGCCCCGAACTAGGCCGTAAGTAGAGTCTATTCCAAGGTAGGGTTTCGCCCTAGCTTTAGGTCAACATCTACTATTGTCTACCCTTGACTAGTCCACACATGTAGCAAAACAATTTGTAGTAGCAGGTCCAAGAAAACAGTTTGAGCTAGAAAGCTCTCATATAAACAGGCAAGCACATAATGCCTTCAAATACTTAATTCAAATACTTCGATAAATTACTCAATCAATCATTCAATCAAATCAATCAAATCGTTCACGTACTCAAGTAAGCAATCATAGCATTCATTTAAAAGAGCATGTATTCTCCCCCAAAAGTAGTTATGAAAACTTATTTAAAATAAGGGGGCTATGAACTCACCTTAGCCACAGCAATGCAAGAATCACAACCGACACAACTTGGCATCAAAAGCTAATCGCAACGATATCCAAAAGATGGGCACGACGGCACCAAGTAGTACGAACACGAGAGTACTTCCTAATACGCATACGATAATCTCAAAATATAGTTCGTACAATAATAAAGTCTATATAAGACGATGTGTCATAGTTTTCGTGGATTACTCGAATCATTACTTGTAAAAAGTTTAGTATCAACGTTTCGTAAGAAAGCGTTATGTTTCGTGTGGTGTGGTAAGAAGACTTAGACTCAAAATACAACTCATACCAAAATGATAATTACTTCAACGTACAACTCACGCCAATAGAGGAAAAGATATCGACATATAACTCACGCCCAAGAGGAAATCGACATTGTCAAGATCAAGAAATACTAATCAACTCAAGTCATTTAAAGAAAATCTAGAAAATGACCACGATTAACCATATAATTTAAATAGATAAGTTTCGGCGTTTACCCCATAACCCCAAATGGTTTATATAAAATGTACTCGTTTTATAAGGAAATCACAAGTTAATAACTCTAATATGAAAGAGTTTTAAGGATTTAATAAAACTATACATTTTAAATTCTTTGTCGGGTTTTATAAGAATAATCTTATAAAAGATTAGAAATAAAAGTGTAGTTTAGAATGTTGTATAAATTTCGGCATGACGCGTCCATTTATATAACCTTCCCAAGTCGAAAGACTTTAAATAACTCAATTCTCCAAAACAATATTTCCCGACAATTTATTAGAAACTATAAAGTACATTCGTTGATTATCAGACGTTATTTACTTATTGTGTATTCGTTGCGAATCAAATATATTAAATTCGTTGTGAGTCTAATATATTGTATTCGTTTCAAGTCAATAAGTCCAAAACGTCCAATGTCCAACTCAATACTCATCCAATAGTTTAATCCAAGCTTTTAGTCCGTTAAATATTTGCATTGTCCGATGTCAAGTTTTCAATCCCAATATATTCGAAACATACCAATTATCAATCATCATGTCCAATTCACCCGAAACATACCAGTAACCAGAGTGTCGAGACAAGTAGAACACACTTGTCGAAATCTTAACATTTCGAAAAGCATTAACACTTTATTTCTAGATTGTAACCATTTCAACACACCTTTTCAATTTATGGACTCATGAGCCCATTTAACCATTTTTATCAAAAATAAAACCTCACCAGTAGTGATTTCCAGGAGCAGCTATCAAAAGGAAATATGTGTAGTTTAAGTTATTTAACACCAGGTAATATTCAAGTTCAACAAGCTTATGACAACAAGTAATTCTGCATAGTCACAAGACTAACACCAATACCCTCTTGTGACTATAAGTAACTTACGACTCAATCGTATTCGGTTCGGACAAAAATAACGACAACAACAATGATACCACTATAACCAAATGTTAAACCTGGATACTCATCGAGACTTAAAACCTGACATCAATCCACGCACAAGACCACACTTTGCTCTTGGCCAACTCGACCCAATTACCAAACTTCACTAACTCACAATTTAATTGGTTTACCACATGAATCAAACAAACACCTCTTTCTTACAATTCTTACCACACGAGCAGATCCGAAACATTTTTATATCCATTTTTAAACAACACACAATAACTAAAACGCTTCATATCAGTTTTTACTTCTTACCACACGATATAGTTTCGAAACATGTTTAATCCAAATTAATCAAGTCTTTTCCCCAGATTTATATCCACGAGGGACTACTACATCCATTCATTTCCGTTTTTTTTAAACCTCTTTAACCCACGAAAACTTAACACAATCTTATAAATCGATGACAAATAAAAGAATAACAAGATGGTTTCGCGATTTACCAAATCGAGAACACAAGATAGGAGACGTGAGGCACAAAGATGACGAGACAGTGGTGGTGGTGTCCTTCGAGTACAACTCGGACCACCAAACCCCTCGAGCTCCGTGGGTTTTTAAATCCAAAAGTGATACAAGGACCACAAAATGGTTATTATTATACTCTTGGTCTTCATGAAATTAGAAAACATGGCGATACCATGACTGGAACATGGTGAAGATGGGGTTGGGTGATGGTTTCCTGGCGCGTGGTACATATCATTAGGTGGAGAATGATAAAATACATGTGGTTGTGGTGGAGGTGAGAACCCACTCGCGACGGTGGTGGAGTTCTCGCCGGATTATTGATCGGAGAAGAATGGGTGTAGGTGTTTGGAGGTGTCGGCTGCCAGGGGAAGAGAGAGATGTGTTCTTGCCCTAAAAAAATAAATATAAGGGGCTTATATAGTAGGTAGATGGGTGGATAAATCATAGGGACCAACGGGTAATTGTTACAAAGTCTAGGATAGAGCAAATGTAACTTTAAGCGAGGACCAAAACTGTAATTTATCAATTCTTTCACGAAATGAGGTTCGAGATTTATTTGAGCGAGTAAACTGAAGATTCATGATATAGAAATAACACTAACGCGCTTAGGATAATATTCCCGATAAAAATGAATATAAATACTCCTCGTTCCTCCAAAATCATCCGAGCTCAAAATAAATTATCGTTTCTCCAAATAGGACTTATGAGGAATTTTGCGGGTTGTCACAATATTCAACACTTTCCTTAATTCCCATCCAAGGCAAGTGCATCAATTTGCATGCTTTATGATAAGGCGAATTGGGGGATCTTATGTGAATATGTGTCATGATAATTCTATAATTAAAATCACGATAGATTTTTATATGAGCTTGACGGGTTTTTAGAATTATGGAATAGCTTATAAATGTGAATTAGGATTTATGTGATATGATGAATTTTACTTATAGTTGATGTAATTGTTGAAGATGCATGTTAAAATAATTGAAAAAGCTTAAAATGAACATCCAATTATATATTACAAATAAGATGTAGTTCAAGTTTCGATAAAATGGTTTGATGAATTGAGTTGATTAATTATGGTATGATAATGATATGAAACAAGTGTATGAACGTTTGGTTAGCCTAGTAAAACTATTAAATGATTAATTGAGTGAATGAATATGTTTTAAATGTTAGTTGAATGTTTGAGTTATAAGTGAAAATGTATCTGATATGTGATTAGGTGCTCAAGTAAAGGAAATAGCTCAAGTAGGATCGTGTTCAAGTTTAAGGTGAGTAACAGATAGACAATAGAAGCTATAAAGTCTAGCTAGCGGAAAGTTGTCATGATGTGTAAATGGTAGTCGAAAGTGGACACCATAATATAGGAATGCCAAACGTGGGTATTACAAGTGAAAAATAGGCTCATAGGCCGATCCTATGAAGCAGAGAAACCCGAGAATGCATTCTTGCATGAGGGTAAAGGCCGAAAATAAGGACTTGCAGCCTATACTTGCTCCAGATTTATTCGGTGGAAGCCAAGTAGATGATACGCCTGGGCCGAGCCCATGGTCTATTTAGGTCTTAGGGTTTACCTTACTTTGTCATATAAATACTCTTGTAACCATTTAATATAATCAATCAATCAAAGTTTAAGATAAACAAATCTCTAGTTCTTCTTTCTATTTTCTGACGGAGCCAGCACACGCTTGAAGTGGCGCCTTATCCCAATACAACCCCTAACCGGGTCGTATCAATTGGTGCTTTCATTGAGAGTCCTCGTTGAGGGCAAATTAGGGTACCATTCACATAATAATAATAATAAAAAAAAAAAAAAGTTTCACAACGAAGAGCTATATTAGGCTATTTTTTTTGTTTTGTGATAATCGATAGGATATAAAAGAAGAAAGTTTTTTGATCATCGATAGGATATAAAAGAAGAGTTATTGGGGCCTTATTATTCTAATTGAATAATATTGTTTCTGATTGATATTTCTCTTTGTGACTGACGGAGCAAGCAAAAAGAAAAAGAAAAAGAATTGTTGGAGCTTTATTATTCTAATTGAATAATTATTGTTGGGGCTTTATTATTTAAAAGGTTACAGTTCTTTGAGTTACTCATGGCATCGGGCAGGAGCGATCAGGACGCGGAATACGATCTTTCTAAGCTCTTGCAAATGGGTACGGTGACCGAATATGAGAGTGAGTTTGTGGTACTTGCAAATCGAGTAAGAGGGATCTCTGAATCTTTACTTACATCGTTTTATATCTCTGGGCTTAAACTAAAGTTACAAATAGAGCTGTTGAGGGCAAGACCTACAAATTTAGGAGAAGCCTTTTCCTTAGCCCATATAGTCGAGGCTCGTTTTGAGGCAATTGATGAGAAGGAGAAAGAGCATATAATTGAAAAGAAATCAGATAACATTCCATCATTACAAAGTGAATTCGCTTCACCTGAGATTAAAAGGTCGTTAGATTCTGATGAATATATTGGTGTTGATGTGGTTAATAACGCGATAAATGGTGTTTTCGATATTGGTGAGAGTAATGAAGTTAATAGCAAGTTTGAAGAATTTTCAGAAAATAAGAAAAGTATGGAAGAGATTGTTGGGAGTGGTGGTGAATTTGATAGTCGTTTGGATGAAATAAATTTGAATTTAAGCGAGGAATTAACGGCTTCTCAATCTGCATATTCTTCGTATCACCTTGAGGGCAAGGTGATCTTTGAAGGAGTGGGGAGTGTTATGGCATGGGTAGCGGAAGACGGAAGAATGGTGTTGTGCTATGTCCAAGACAAAGGAATACGAAAGAAGAAAAAGGCGAAGGTTGCAATTCAAAGAAGATTATGGGATCCCGGATTACGCCAATGTTGCAGGAGGACGGACTGCCCAAATGACTAAAGAAGTCCAAACGTATGGCATAAAGATTATGTCATATAATCTATCTTTATTTACGTGTCTTTGTTTAGGAGTGTTTTCATGTTTATTTAGGGAAGTCAATTAAGAATGTTTTAAGACAAAACCTTGAGGGCAAGGTGGTTTTGAAGGAGTGGGGAATGATACGCCTGGGCCGAGCCCATGGTCTATTTAGGTCTTAGGGTTTACCCTACTTTCTCTTATAAATACTCTTGTAACCATTTATTATAATCAATCAATCAAAGTTTAAGATAAACAAATCTCTAGTTCTTCTTTCTATTTTCTGACGGAGCCAGCACACGCTTGAAGTGGTGCCCTATCCCGATACAACCTTAACGGGTCGTATCAATTAGTGTTATGGCATGGGTAGCGGAAGACGGAAGAATGGTGTTGTGCTATGTCCAAGACAAAGGAATACGAAAGAAGAAAAATGTGAAGGCTGCAATTCAAAGAAGATTATGGGATCCCGGATTACGCCAAGGTTGCAGGAGGACGGACTACCTAAATGACTCAAGAAGTCCAAACGTATGGCATAAAGATTATGTCATATAATCTATCTTTATTTACGTGTCTTTGTTTAGGAGTGTTTTCATGTTTATTTAGGGAAGTCAATGAAGAATGTTTTAAGACAACACCTTGAGGGCAAGGTGGTTTTGAAGGAGTGGGGAATGATACACCTGGGCCGAGCCCATGGTCTATTTAGGTCTTAGGGTTTACCCTACTTTGTCTTATAAATACTCTTGTAACCATTTATTATAATCAATCAATCAAAGTTTAAGATAAACAAATCTCTAGTTCTTCTTTCTATTTTCTGACGGAGTCAGCACACGCTTGAAGTGGTGCCTTATCCCTATACAACCCCTAACCGGGTCGTATCAATTTGTGCTTTCATTGAGAGCTCTCGTTGAGAGGGTTTTTGATTAGGGTTAAAGAAAAAAAAAGTTACTGTTCATCGATCACTATTCACGGTACTGTTCATCGATCACTATTCACGCGTACTGTTCATCGGGGGTACTGTTTATCGCGGTTACTATTCATCAAAATTTTTTTTTTAATTATTAATCGCTTGAGTATTATTCATGGCATCAGGCGGCAGCGATCAGGACGTGGAATACGCACTTTCTAAGTTCATGCAAATGGGTACGGTGACTGAATATGAGAGTGAGTTTGTGGTACTTGCAAATCGAGTAAGAGGGATTTCTGAATCTTTACTTACATCGTTTTATATCTCTGGGCTTAAACTAAAGTTACAAATAGAGCTGTTGAGGGCAAGACCTACAACTTTAGGAGAAGCTTTTTCCTTAGCCCATATAGTCGAGGCTCGTTTTGAGGCAATTGATGAGAAGGAGAAAGAGCATATAATTGAAAAGAAATCAGATAACATTCCATCATTACAAAGTGAATTCGCTTCACCTGAGATTAAAATGTCGTTAGATTCTGATGAATATATTGGTGTTGATGTGGTTAATAACGCGATAAATGATGTTTTCGATATTGGTGAGAGTAATGAAGTTAATAGCAAGTTTGAAGAATTTTCAGAAAATAAGAAANAAAGAGCATATAATTGAAAAGAAATCAGATAACATTCCATCATTACAAAGTGAATTCGCTTCACCTGAGATTAAAATGTCGTTAGATTCTGATGAATATATTGGTGTTGATGTGGTTAATAACGCGATAAATGATGTTTTCGATATTGGTGAGAGTAATGAAGTTAATAGCAAGTTTGAAGAATTTTCAGAAAATAAGAAAAGTATGGAAGTGATTGTTGGGAGTGGTGGTGAATTTGATAGTCGTTTGGATGAAATAAATTTGAATTTAAGCGAGGAATTAGCGGATTCTCAATCGGCATATTCTTCGTATCACCTTGAGGGCAAGGTGATTTTTGAAGGAGTGGGGAGTGTTATGGCATGGGTAGCGGAAGACGGAAGAATTGTGTTGTGTTATGTCCAAGGCAAAGGAATACGAAAGAAGAAAAAGGCGAAGGCTGCAATTCAAAGAAGATTATGGGATCCCGGATTACGCCAATGTTGCAGGGGGATGGACTGACCAACTGACCAAAGAATTCCAAACGTATGGCATAAAGATTATGTCATATAATCTATCTTTATTTACGTGTCTTTGTTTAGGATTGTTTTCATGTTTATTTAGAGAAGTCAATTAAGAATGTTTTAAGACAACACCTTGAGGGCAAGGTGGCTTTGAAGGAGTGGGGAATGATACGTCTGGGCCGAGCCCATGGCCTATTTAGGTCTTAGGGTTTACCTTACTTTGTCATATAAATACTCTTGTAACCATTTAATATAATCAATCAATCAAAGTTTAAGATAAACAAATCTCTAGTTCTTCTTTCTATTTTCTGACGGAGCCAGCACACGCTTGAAGTGGTGCATTATCCCGATACAACCCTTAACCGGGTCGTATCAGTAGATGTCGAAAGTAGACTACAAATGGGTGGTTTCGAAAGTGGGCACCACATTATTAGCATGTCGAAAGTGGACATCAAAATAGTAAAATGGTAAAAAGTGGAAATGATAGTTGCAGAAGTAAAGCTTGGCACAAATGATTATATATTGCTAAGTAAATTTAGCCGTTTACTCAGTAAGCTACATGATTGCGGTTTGTTCATAACTTTTAAATCACTTGAAGTTAACTGATGACGTCAACGTCGTTCTCTACGCTTTTAATTTTGCACAAAACCCAACCATGATAACCATTGGAAGCGATCTGATGCGCCATTAGGCGTTGCCAAAATCCAACTGCCACAAAAATATACAGTTAAAGGCGCCATTGCTGTTACCCAAAGACTTTCGACGTTTGTTTTTGTTTTTTTTTTTGCTTTTGTTGCTTTGTTTTATTGTTGTGTTTGTAAATTTGTCTCTACTACTTGTCGGGTGACTTTATTAATTAATTAGTTATAACTTTAATGTTTTTAGTTTTCTGCTATAGTCTGTGTTTTCGTGATTTTGCCGCTCACCCTACGAATAGAGTATTCAATGATACAAAAGTAGACCTAAACCCGTTTATGAGTTTTCGTCCATTAAAGTGTCGAGCTTTATATTTGTTTGTGATTATAAATATTGGGTTAATAATACGTTATCACATAGTACTAGGTTTTCATCATTCAAGAGAGTTTAAATGATACCAAATTAAGACGATTTAAGATATGACATGTTGATTAAATTTAGGGTATTGATGTAGGAGTAAATGTCAGTAAGTTTATTTGATATAAGCTTAGTCGGTTACAAAAGCTAAACATTAGATGATGATTACACTTATCAACTTATCATGTACAATCATTGTTAGTATACAATGTCACGTTGAAACTTTAAACCTTCTAATTGTGAGAGTTATACTAGTGATAATAGATGCATTTATCATGTACAATCTCATTGTCGCGTCAGTGTCATGAAAACAAAGTCGGCATGGTCAAAAATGATCGACTCATTAAGTGTCACGTCACAACTAGGTCATATTCCATTAATTTAAAAAGAAAAAAAAAATGCAAGTTGATCCTTTTTCATGAAAGTCTTTTTACAAAAGGTTAAATACAACACGCCGAGTATATATATTTTTTTAAAAGAGAGTAAGCCCAAACTATGTTAGCTTTTGATGTAATTTGGCCCTAAATGTATCATTTAACAAAACTTAAGCAAATAAACCAAACTTTTATAAAAAGTAAGTGAAGAAAGTAGTACGGTATCCCCAAAAGCTGAAACGTCACTCCAACCTTATCGTTTTTCTTTTCTTCTTGCCTGCCCCACTATTGAATTTCCTGCATATTCGCTTTTTAAATTGTTGAATGAAGCTCTAAAAGTTATGTTTAACATATTTACGGACGCATGCCACACATTGACTGCTTGTATCATCAATAATAATTGCACACCTCTGAGTTTAACATCTCTCAACCGATTTTATGTGTCAACAGTTATACATATTCTAGTGGAACCTTTAAGACTATATTTAGCAAATCTCCAAAAAATTTACAAGATTTTTGGACTTTACGCAAACGACTTTTGCATGCAAAATATGTACTACCAGTCTTGGTTCCTTGATACTGAAAGCTACCAACTTTATATGATCAAAACATCGTTTGATTCGGAAGTGGTCGAACCATAGCATTTAGCCACATGATAAGTCGTATTTCCTTGAATCGACTTAGAGCTACAAGTAAGCAAACATCTAGTCATTAATTCAAATATAACAATCAAGTTTTAAATAGCCGATGGAACACCAAACTCTATCTTCATACATGAACCATTTATCCAATCGTTTTCCAAACTATTACCGTATCATGGTTTTGACATGATATGTTTTAATTTATGGATGTACGGGCGCGAATTCTGGCCATGGACAAACGTGAATTTAAAATGATATTGTATGCTAAGAAAGGACATTATTTGTAGACCATTAACCTTTACTTTTATATGAGTTAGTGGTGTATGAACTGCGAAGGCATATTGGTATTATACCGTTGTACTGCGAAGGCATATTGGTATTATACCGTTGTACTGCGAAGGCATATTGGTATTATACCGTTGTACTTTCGTCAGTTCGTGTTAAATAAAAACTAATTAATTTGTTAAAGAAGGGAGGTGATTGAGACACTCAAATTTTTTTTTATTAGGACACTCAACTGTACAAGCAGTTGAAACACACTATAAACACTGTATAAGTATGTAATGCATACAGTTCAGTGTTCCAATAAAAAATGTGAGTGTGCAAATCATTTCCTGTTAAAGAAAATGCATTTGTATAAATGTTTACTCGTCTATACAACTGTAATTCCTCTCTAAAATCATGCAACTTTCACTCGACACGAAAGGTCCATGTAGTTATTCTGTTACATTATACTACCCATACAGTAACTTCCTTTGTTTGCCATAACTTTCTTTCTTTCAAAATCGCCAATATTATGATATAGAAATACAATCAACTCATGAGTTAGTGCAACAACTAACATTCATACTGCACATGCCTTAAATTTGAACCTTTTGGTTCACGCAATGGCACGACATCTAGCTATAATCCTATTTAATTTCATAACACCCTATGATCTTCAAGAGGCTAGACAATGTGCCTATAATTTTTGGGACTACCATAAAGGTCTTTAATGATCTTTAATGAAGAACTTTTTTTCATTTTCCTCTAGAATTTATGGTTAAGAAAAGCACATGTTAACCAATAATCTTTTCTTGAATCAGTTTTACTTGTTGGTGGGTTGGGTAGTCGCTCTCGGTATTGCATCTCAGTTTATTAAAAAAATTTAGACAGTTTCAGACTAAGTTATGTTATATGGGATTGTGTTCCTCGCGTGATCTGACACCTAGCATCTAGGTTAGGTATAGCTCGGCGAACTCTTTCCCGAGCCTGAACAAGTATCGAGGTTAGGGTAGTATAAATACCGCCACCTCATTTATGTCAGAACTAACTAATTCACTAGCATTTACTCTGTCATTTATTACCCAGTCTTTCGGCATGTACACTTATTCTCACGCCGGAGCTTGATCTTGGGATAAAACCCAGGGCGAGGCTAACGCGTTTCTTTTCCTTGTGTAGGTGCTCGAAGGACGTTGCTTCATCTAGTCCGAAGAGACCTACATGTAATTCATTCGAGATATAAACTTTTACTTCAACAAATTGGCGCCATCCGTGGGACCCCGTTGTTCAATCTACCAGAGCTATAAAATGACAGGTCCTACTCAAGAAACCCTTGAAACCCCTTCGGTCCAGTCCGAAGGAAGTTGGGACAACAACACAGATTCATCCAGGTTCCAAAAACGAATCCTAAGTCGAGTGTCGTCACTTAAGGCACTGATAAAGGAACATAATGAAAAAAAGGGGAAGTGTGCTCAAACCGGTACGTCTGGACTTTGCAGATAAGTTATCATAAATTCGAAGACTCTCTCTTTTGTCATCTTCACAAGACCGATGAGTGTTGTACAAAGTTGCATATTCATCACTTAAACTTTCAAACCGCAACAACATATCGGCCTGAGCAAGAGCTCCTCTCCACAACCCTAACCAAGCCCTCTGAAGAGCTTGGCTGTCTGTCATGGCACTCATCGCCTAGCATTCGGAAGGAGTGGCCAAATGTATCCTCATATCACGATAGGTTGTAGAGGTGTTGGCTCAACTATATATTGTGCTTCATGGACCACCGACGTCAAAAATACTCATCTGGAAATTGCTCCTCGGTATCCTTCTTTGCAGAGACAGTCTTCTTGCCCCAATCTGAGGATGATTGAAAAAGGTTCTCTGCAAAATAGCAAGGAATACTAACAAGAAGAAAATAACAAATTTCTATAGAGTGAGCTTGGACACTTGGTGATCAAAATCTTCAGTATGGGCCGAAGGGCGACCATCTCACTCCATAGAAATTTGTAGGGTCACTGGTCCCGACCCCCCAACCTCGACATTGACCCCAACATACACTTTCACAATGACACCTGAATTGCACACCCTAACATTGGCATTCGCTTCTTCACTATTTTTGTCTCGGTTTCCAAAAAATCTTTCTGATTATTAATAGCTCCATCCTCCAAAGTCTGCTTGTTGTCATTCTCTTTGGTCGGATCAATCTGTTTTAAAGGGGAAGCATAAGAGACATGATCAGAAGATTCTAGCTCAACAACAGGAGAGTTTTCATTCTTTTTCTTTTTTGATAGCCGGGATGATCCTTCTTCCCCGGCCGCACGCTTAGCGGTTATTTTAAACTTCAAACCAGATTTACCAGCAACTTTAGCTTCAGCTTGACGCCTCTTACTTTCCTTATCAACTAAGATTTTTGGATCCACAACTTCCACTTTTTTCAAGATAGCATTCTTCTCAAGGATGACCTCGTTGACTCCAGCAGGAGGCGTCACGTATAACGGATGTGACTGCCCATTGGGATAAGCATCCCTCTTCACCATCTTGGTGCCTTTCCACTCTGGTAGCATCAAATATTCAGGCATGGTTACAATTGCAAGGAAAATATTTCTGTTCAGTCTGGAACACATAAAACATGTCATCAAAAATAAAAAGTTGTAAGACAAAGCCTTTACCATGCCCCTTGGCATCCCATAAAACATGCCTAAACATGATACTTCCGTTTACTTGTAAGCCCTACGACATACAATGGACGAGTTCGTGGTTTCCGAAGTTATATCACATTCTCGGTTAACCTGGCCACGTTGTGCACTATATCCACGGTAGGAGCAGGGTCTAAGTTATCTGAATTATGGTGTCCCATGGCATCGCGAAGGGAATCGCCCTCCGGTCAATAAGAAAACTAATGTTTCTAACCTTTCAACCCATTGATTACTTCTTCAAAAAAAATTATTCTTACCGCTTTGACGCCCAAGTGAGAACCAATAACCTTGTTTACTTATCCGGGATTTTACGGGATTTTGTCCCTTTGCGTGATTTGACACCTAGCATCTATGCTATGTGTAGCTCAGCGAGCTCTTTCCCGAATCAAAACATGTATCGAGGTTGGAGTAGAATATATACCGCCACCTCATTTATGTCACAACTAACTAATTCACTAACATTTACTATGTTATTTATACCCAGCCATTCGGCATATACACTTATTCTCACGTCGGAGCTTGGTCTTGGGATAAACCGAAGGCGAGGCTAACGTGTGTCTTTTCCTTGTGTAGGTGCTCGAAGAACGTTGTTTCATCTAGTCCGAAGGGACCTACACATAATTCATTTGAGATATAAACTTTTACTTCAACAGAATACGTGATCACATTATAACACTTGTCGTCCACCTGGGAAGTCTAATTCCACTTTCGGAGCATATTATCTTTTATACTCATATCTCTCACTAAGGACGTCAATTAAACAATAACTTATAGCTTTAACTAAAAACATGCCATTAAGGCCATACATGTCACTACGGGATGTTTTGACCCGTTTTTGACATTTCATAAATAAGCTTGTATCACATAAGTACGTCACTAATACTCATAACATACAAATATATCAACATAAACATGTAACAAAAGTATAACACATATGTATATAATAAAGCATGAACGTGAGTACCACGAGATAAGTGGTACATCTAATGGGTACCTAGAGTCTCGCTTCTATTCTTATATACGTTACTTAACTCGACGTAGATTGTGAACTACCATGAGCTCCCGTAAACGCCCTCGACTAAACATTATAACGTAGGAACATATAAATGACATGGAGCTTACTTAGAACATGCCTTAACTTGTCATAAACAAGCAATAAAAGTAAACTATGCCATAAAGGGGTGTTTGGTTCGCGGCTTATATACCCACATAAACACTTTTTTCAAATTTTAACATGATAAATTGGTGGGTGCATCTTAACAAGATACTCATGATATATCTAAACACTTACACAAGATTAACATATGTTCTTGGTGACTTTGGAAAATCACAACTTAAAATAATCATATATAATTCTATAAACCCCCATATATGGCTTCAAGATATAAGCTTTAAGCATTACCCACTATAGGGTAGCTCTAAAACATGAATTAAAGAAACAAGGATATGATTTTTACCTCAAATTGATTAGTAGGAACCCTAGCTTGAGTGTTTGTAAGCTTGGATACAATGATTTCTTGCCTTAATCTTGCTTAAAGTTCAAGTATAATCAAAACCCTAGTGTTGTATATGTGTGTGGTGTTTGTGACGTGAGAAGAAGGGAAGGAGAAGACACCAAATGAGTGTCTGCTACGTTCCACAATCTTAACAAGTTATATATGAGTTTTAAATTAAGTTTCACCATTTGGAAAAGTTAATCCCTGATAGTAAAACTATTACGTGGATGATCGTTATTCCATTAAGACAAATTTTGTAAGAGGTCTTTTTGGCTAACGAGAATATAAGAGAAAAGAAAGTTAAATGGGAAGCTTTTAAAATAATGATAAATCATTACCGTGAAAATCGGGGTGTTACAGATCCACACACGCATGTTTTCCTCAAACCCATCCAAAACCAAAACGTTTGTCGATCTGAGTGTGGATCTTTCATCCAACTCGTCAGTCAAAAAGTTCACATATTCTTCTTTCTTGGCGGAGATCCCGACATGCCTACATACATTAAAAGGATGTCCCTAACCATATTGTGTCTGTACTTGAAGACTAGGAGCTCTTTGCAATGAGCCGCATGTTCCCCAAAGGAATCTAAACATGTCTTGCGATAAACTGTGCATATTTCATCAAATGACAATAAAGGAATCATGAGGCGATACTTAAGGATAATACAATATTTCACCGGTGACATATGTTGACCTACCCCGTCTATGGGGATAGCTAGTAGAAAATCATGAGCATGTGGTGCTCGTAGATATTCAAAACTGCTTTCTATCTAACAGTCATGTCGAAGTAGACTTTCATTTCCTTGACCATTTCACTAAAAGGTGCACTCGCCAATGTTTGTTGTGGTTTAGAGGGGGCGGTGTCCTTATTAGTAAAACAACTAAAATCAAAGCTTGGAATCATATCATGAAAACAAGCTAAAGCACAAACATAATCATCATCCATACCACATATGCCACCGTCCCCGTAAGATGTGGTCTTGTAATACCCAATATTGGGCCCTCGAGGCCACAAAAGCATAAGAGAAAGCCACTTTTGCCGAGTACAAACCCAACTCACCAAATCGAATTGGTAAAGAAGTTCGCCAAAGTCTCCAAAGAAAGGCCCTCCACAAACCACTATGTTCTCGATCGACCCGCACAACCCTTTCTCACAGAACAAGGTCGCTCCTCCATGTGTACAGGTTGACAATTCGTAAACCAAAAAAGAGTTTGGCACCCATACATGATCAAAGCAAAAGGAGATCACTCTGCGAGTCATCCTACATATCATCCTACATGCACAAAAGTGTAATATATCTTTTCTGGCCATTGTCTCTTTTAGTTTAACTGTATCTTTGATTTTTTTACTGGGAAATTATAGAGGGCCACCAAGCTTTGAAAGAGCCAAGAGGGTGATTCAAAGCAATGCCAATTACAATAAATATTGTCAAAATGGCTACACAACTAAAATATCTTTAGCTTTTATCTATTTTATGATTAGGACATAAAGATGTTAATTCTTTTTGTATAAAAATTTATGTATCCAGTAAAAAATCTTTAAGTATCTAGGTAAGGTGACTACAATGTTACTACAATCTTAAATGGTTCACAGTTAAAATCTAAGGGTTATTGGTACTACTTTTCCTTTCTAAAATTATAGCCCATCTTTTTCAAATATTCTAAAATAATTGTCTACTTACCAATTTAACCAATTATAAAAGTCTTTTGTGGGAAAATATGATATTTGATTAGTTGAAAGTGTAATAATCTCACCTAGGGATGACACCCGTGGAAAACAGGCATGGTTACCTCTAATCCGTTACCCGCCCGCCACCCATCTATGGGTACAATCTTCGTGAAATGTAAGATATACGCACATACTTCTGAATGTTTTGAAAATCAAAGTTGATTAGAAGGTGTCACATATTGATAATATGCACACAATTAATACATACAAAAATGGTATAAATTCTACTTAGTGACATGAATTATTTCCTAAAACTAGTGGTTATTTGTGCATTAAAATCATAAGACCAAGTATAGACGAACTTGACTTGAGAATTGAGATATTAAGTATATATATTTGATACTTTGATGATTCATATTCTTCTTATAGTTATAGATCTCAAAAGGAACGTTTAGTATACTCTGTTTTTTAACAGATTTAGTTGACCACCCCCCCCCCCCCAAATAATAATAATAATAATAATAATAATAATAATAATAATAATAATAATAATAAAGTGATGTTTCTAATAAAGTGATGTTTATAAAATAATAATAATAATAATAATAATAATAATAATAATAATAATAATAATAATAATAATAATAATAATAATAATAATAATAATAATAATAATAATAATAATAATAATAATAGCCACTGTTTGACTTTTTAAGTCTTTGTTATTTAACTTTATTTTTTATTTATTTATTTATTTATTTATTTGTTATATAACACTTGATGAAATTATACCAGTGAAAATACATTTAAAACTTAATCCATTCGTATATATTGCATCAAGTATCATATAACTCAAACAAAAATACTTAAGGTCAAAGTTGAGTAATAAAGACTTTAAAAATTGCACGGGGACTATTGTTTTGTGACGGAGAGAGTATTAAATATCATATCTTATATACTAAAAGCTTAAGTTGTCTTATAAATGCAAAGTGCTCACAATAAATGTTTCATGAATTGAAAGTGAAATGTGGAAGCTTCATGTGTTAGTACATTGATTTAATAGTCATGCATAAGGATAAGTACATAGGAATC
>LBNU01033223.1:160581-185123 GCA_014162995.1 Artemisia annua
GTAAAGTAAGCATCATATCGTCTTACTTATTTAGCATATTGATTTTTATTGTTTTATGTAAATTTCACGTGTGTTTTGTGTGTGTAACAATGTAGAACATAAAGATGGTTCTTAGGAGGTTTGGTAGTAACATCATCTTCTCTAATGGTTTAAGAGATCCTACACATCGTTGTCTTATCAATTAAGTGAAACATGCATGAACATTTTTACTTTGATCGAAAATGCAATATATTGATTAACTGTATTTAAGTTACTAACGAGCAACTATATCTAATTGTTTTTTGTAGCGCGTCAAGAAGCATTAAAGAAAGAGATCGAGAAGTCACATAAACTGTAACAAGAACAAAACATGCAAAAGGCCAATGAACAACAGCGACAAAGACAACAACAACAAGAACAACAACAAAAACAAGAACAACGCCACGGATATCGGTGGGATGAATACTTAGCATTTGTATTAATAGTACGTTACAAATTAAACATGCAATATTTTACTTCATGTAATACCGATAAACGGGCTAATACTATTGATTCGTTAGCAAGTAAGTTTATTGAAAATAACGTGACGAGCATTCAATTTTTAATCAATAATTATTACTACACTTTGTTGGTGCATTTTAATATTTTTGCTCTTAATGTATTTTTTTTTGTCTTGCGGTGTGTTAATGTCACTTTCTTAATTAAACGTCTTGGAATATTGCGTGACTTTGATATTTGATATGATTGTGTAAATTATGTCGATCTTACATATTGAAAATGATAGTATATAATAAAAATATCTTCACACTATCATCTTAACAATGAGAATCTTTTAAATCGAAGAAGTATATAAAGGAAAATAAAATTGTGTAAAGTCTAATTGTGTTTACTTAAATGTCGGGTCTATTGATTGATTGGAGCGGGTTTATCATTCGGACATGGGTCATTGGACCTGATTTTTTATTATACGAATTATAATTTATACTCTTGAATATACTAATTACTTTAATGTTTTATGTTTCTATATTTTTGTTAAAAAGGAAATTTATTTTGTAGTTCGCTTTTAATAATGTAATTTATTTGAACAACGTAGTCCGTTTTTCATAAAAAATGAGAGTTTCAAACATGAACCGAAAATTAGTCCTGAACATTATGAAAAAACAATTAGATCCAACCTGTGTGCATCGCACTGGGATGAATATAAAAGGTTTCCAACATTAATGTCATCGCTTCGTATTTAAAATAATTTATGTAACTTATACATATTAAAAAATTACATGCGAAGAGACTCTTTTCAATGTAACATCTTGAAAAAAGTCTCTTCACATATACTCTTTTAATGTCAATAAACTATTTTAAATGTGTGTCATGCTTGGAAATGTGATACCATCACAAATTAGGTATATAATGACGAAAATAAGGGCCGAAGATTATGCTATAAAAACTTATATACAGCCCATGTGCAACTCAATAAAGTATTTTAAATACGTATAAAGCTTACCAAATGTGTCACACCATGACAAGTTAAATATAAAATGATGAAAATAAATGCCGAATATTACGCTATGAAAATTTCTATACAGCCCATGTGTATCGCACGTATTTTAAATCTATGAAAACTTCTATACAGCCCATGTGCATCGCACGGGCATTATTGACTATATATATAATGACAAAAATACGTGCCAAATATAAAATGACGAAAATAAATGACGGATATTAAACTTTGAAAACTTCTATACAGCCCATGTGCATCGCACGGGCTTTCATGACTATACATATTAAAAAATTACATGTGAAGAAAACTCTTTTAAATGTAACATCTTGAATAACATCACTTCACATATACTCTTTTAATGTTAATAAACTATTTTAAATATGTATCATGCTTAGAAAATGTGTGATACCATCATAACTTAGATATATAATGATGAAAATAAGTGACGAATATTATGATATGAACACTTATATACAGCCCATGTGTAACGCACGGGTCTTCATGACTATTTGAAATAAATATAAGTATCGATTTTGCTGTTGCGCAGGGGCTCGATATAAATGTTGATAGCGTTATTGTTCAACAACAATTTTCGCTTATTTTATAAGCCCTGTGCAACGCACGGGTCTTAATTACTATACTTAAAAAAGGTGTGATACCATCACAACTTAGATATATAATCACGAGAATAAGTGCCGAAGAATACATTATCAACAATTATATATAGTCATGTGCATCGCACGGGTCCTAATGACTAGTATATATATATATATCTACTAATCACTTGACAAATATTTAAGTAATATAATAAATATAAGTTTAATAAAACAGATTTATGGGTATTTTGAAATGTATATTCGCGGATATTTTAAAACGCGTGTGACAGGTTTACCAACGATAGGTATACATTACCCGTCGTCGGTTGCCATCCTAATCTCACCTTTTTTATATTATGGTACTCCGTACTTTTTTGTCAAATAAAAATGATTTTGAGATTACATCCGGATCCAATGCAATGTTGATGTATACATGCTTCAAACAAGAGATTAAAAAACTCTCAATCGACTACTTGTTTTGTCTTTTATTTTGCTTCCTGAAAACATGAAAGTCGACATCCGTATAGTTGTATCTTAATTATCATCACTTCATGATGAGGCTCATTGACCTAGCTTGTTCATATTTTCAAAGTTGACGGATTGAGATTTTTGTATTTCTTATTACATAATTCAAACATGTACGTACACACAATTATTGTTGGCTATAAATGCCCATTGAGCTAGATCTTCAACTTACTCTAATTCATTCATTTATTGAAGCAAAATATATACTAGTACTAACATTAGGTAAAAAGTTAGATTAAAGATTTCTATAGAACACTAATATAAGTTTTTTTAAATTGATCTAGTGCTCGATGTTGTCATATCCACAATGTTAGTTATTCTTTCTATATTTTGGACGGGAAGGTAGTATTTTAGTCTCATTTGTTTAACTTTTGCTCCTTGTCATCATATGTGTTGTTCGATAATATTGTAACAGATGTAGTTAAATATTTAAATGCGTAGTTTGTTATCATTGGAAAGCGCTAATAATCGGTGCTGATTTTGATAATGTTGGTCCTATCAAATATCATATGCCTAAGGATAATAGCCAATGTGCTCATCAGTTCACTCAAAAAAAAAGTCTGACTTGTTCGACTTCTTTAAAGAATGTTACAATATTTTTGCAAAATTTCTTTCTTTGGAACTAGGCTATATATGTGACTAGAGGTTGGTCCGCAATTGTTACTTGTCGATTTGAACTTGACTCTCGACTAAAAAATATCAAAAGTCCATCATCAACCTAGCTAGATATTATGATAATACCGCCATTACACGTAACGCCACTTAAACAAGCAATGTATCTCGCCACTTAAACAAGCAATGTATCTTGTGGTACAAGAGAGCTTTGTTACCGTTATATGCCAAAATTATTTCTATATATATTTGTTATCATTAATTAAACCTAAATTTATCTCATGCAAAACATTGGGTTTAAAGAAAGGGCCATTATAAAGACACATTATGGGGTTACTTGTATCGATCGGGTCCTCCACATCCTTTTCATTCTTCGCCATATTTCCACTATAAAATGTGCATACTCACTTTTAGCAAATTACATAAAAGCAACTTTATTCGAATCTTATCATATCATCTATTATGCCCATTTTATATTTCATTTAATATTTGCCCCTATCGAAGCGTGCTCTTTGTGTTTGATGACCCTTTGCAATGTTTGATTTGTAAAATATTCAAAGTATTTGATACCATTTAAAGAAGCCAATGAAGGAAAGACGTGGAGAGAAACTTAAAGTAAATCACATTTCCTTTTATTCGTAAACCAATCAAAGTCATGAGCTTTTGGGCCTGTTTTGGCAGAAAGTTTTCTAAAGATTATACTCCGTATGAGTTAAGGTTTTTGCTTTTAAAATAATAAAATAATGAACGTTTGTGGAGAAGAAAAAAACTTCAAAATAATTACTTTAGATTTACAAACTACAAGTAATTACTTTCCTATTTTGATTATCTAACAAATATATCAATAGCTGAAAGAAAACTGATTTTTTTAATATTAAGAGTCATTTGACACACTAGATTAAGAGAAATTATGTTTATTTTTTGAAAAAACAAGATACTTAAAATATAAGATTTGTTTGTAAACAGAACTTATCAAAAATTTTAAAAAAAATAATTGTTCCTAATCTTTAAAATCAAATGCTACTTCATGTGGCTTTACAAAAACAATCACACTTAATCTCCATTTACAATAATACCTTTAGTTAAACAACAATTACTTTCATCAAATAGATTTATATGTAAATTATTAAATAAAAAGTTTTGGTAATGTGTATCTAATGGACGCACATAACACACTAAGATGTGGTTAATTTAAAAAATATAAATAAGACTTTCTAACACACTTGAATAATAAACAAAATAACAGTTACTTTCATCAAATATATCTATATGTAAATTATTAAGTAAAAGGTTTTACTAATGTGTATCTAAAGTACGCACATAACACACTAAGATGTGGTTAATTTAAAAATATAAATAAGGCTTTCTAACACGCTCAGAATTATAAATTATTTATTACTTTCACCGATATTTATTAATGATAAACAAATCCGACTAAGATTTTTTAAAGGTAAAACGCAACCAAACACCCTACATATTAATTACGAGTTAAAGAATAGGTATAGGCATATTTATTGACAGAAAAAGAAATTAATAATATTTGTTGAAAAAACAACTAAATAAAAGAGAAGTGGAAATTGTACCTGCCAAGTACGCCTACCGTACTCTTTCCCTTTATCTTTCTTGTTATTGCCTTCAAATATAAATATGCACTCCCAACAATAAAACTAATACTACACACCCTCTCATTCTAGTTCACAAAATGAAGAAACTCATACGTCGACTAGCTCGCGTTTCTCACTACTCCCCCCTCTCCTCATCGTCTCAGACTCGTGTTCCCGAGGGCTATCTACCCGTATATGTTGGAGATGAGATGGAACGATTTGTTGTTAGTGCGGACCTTTTGAACCACCCGGTTTTTATTAACTTGCTCAATAAATCGGCTCAAGAGTATGGTTATCAACAAAAGGGCGTCCTGCGTATTCCTTGTCATGTTCTCGTGTTCCAACGTGTTCTTGATGCTTTGCGCCTCGGCCAAGAAGGCTCGTGTGATCTAGAATATCTTTTGTCTCAATAGTTTTGAGCATAGCTAGCCATAGAAGAGCTAGTACATCACTTTACTTGTATATTAGCTTACCTTTCTTTATATTACTACTAATATTGGATAATTGTTCCTCTGGATATGGTTGATTCTTACTAATTTATCTTTACTATATGATGATATGTGAAAAGTAATATTTTGTTATCTTTACCAAAGACCTTGTATCTCAATGGTACCTTTTGTTGTGTCATAAACTCGCCAACCAAATGGTTGTGGGTTCAAGTCTTGCTTAAGACATGTGAGATAGTTTGTAGTTATATATTGTGGAATAGTTAGTAATTGTCGTTCTAAAAAATTAAAAATGTTTTGGTATCTTTATCTTCATCTACAAGGACATATTCATTCCTACATATAAGTTTTTACTAAATGGGAAGTGATGTCTTATTTATAAGTAAAGTGAGTATCATGCCTTACAAAATAAGAAGAAAAGTGTTTTCTACAAGTTAGGCTAACATGATCATTGTTATGGTTAAGTCGACTTTTACTTTAATGTGGTTGGCTAACTTCCACAACTAGAAAGAAAATCTTGTTCTTTCGTACATGTAATTGAGCCGTACAATTAAAACCTAAGCTATAGTTTGATCCTACCGTACGAAAAAGAAATTTATCAAAATTATAACATGTTCATACCGCAAGGATGAGTAACAACCTGTACCCGACAAGTACATCTCACGCCTTCAACCTACTCCAAACACTTGGAAATCTTTGAAACTTTAGTTAGGGTCGTGCTCCCACATGTCGGGACAGATTAATATCTATTTGGGTCGCCGGCCATACTTAACAATATGAAAAGTAATTAAAATTGTTACTTGCCCGCGCTTAATAAATTACTATGTATTTTAAAAGGAAGTAAGGTTAAGGGTGACAAGCATGGATGGTTTGGAGGTTGAGTCATGTGAGTGGTAGTGTTAGTTGTGTTCTTGCTGATAAATCTGCAATGATCTTGGAGCTTTGCTCATTTTGTTTTTAATATTTTGATACCAAAAATATTAATAGATGGTTGGTAACATGTCTTTCAAAGTTTGGTCATCACTCATTATTTTCTTATTCTTTCAAAGAACATGCTCTCATCACTTTAAGACTTCAGTTACAAGTCAAGTGTCATCATATGATAATAGATTATAAGAGTACAATTGTGATGTGAGTTATCTGATTCAAATGATGATAAAACTACAGTATGTATATAGGTTATCTTGTGTACTTAAGTTAAGAAAAGGGTAAAAATAACAAGATAACAATAATAATAGTAATAAAACTGAAATTGGAGTGAATGAATGGATTGACCACACAGAGGGTGAGCTAGAGCTCCTATCTAGTTTGGCACCAACCCTAACAAATTTAATAGCTGTTTTTTTTGTAAAAGATGGTTGCATTTCCATTGATGCATTATGGGCTTGTGGCTAAACCTATGTGTATAGGTGAAAGCTAACCGCTAAGCGGTTTAATCAGTTTGCCATTTTCTCTTAAAAACTCTAAGCTAGCTTGGACCGGAAAATTAAACCAGCTATTCTATAGGGATATAATGCACGGAAATAAGAACCAAGAACAATTATAGCCAAGTAATAAGGAGAACAAAAGTAGCGATGAAGAACAATCCACATTGATGGCTTTGATTGAAAGAGAATAGTAATACATAGACAAAGACCAATACAATAAAATGACCCTCTAGTGTAATAAGAAAAGAGTACAAAACGCCTTTAGATGTGCATATATGATTTAAATACTTATACTTTGAAGTCATGAGCATAATCTTAAGAACCCTAAAACGTAAATGGGTGAATGGATCAAGTTTTATGCATGTGTTCAACTTACTCGAAAATAGCGAGTGTTTGATTCAGATGTACGTGTGCTGGCTGCAGTATATTTGTAACTGTTTTCGACCTAGTGGTAGTTCGGAGAACCATAAAGTAGTAATTAACATAAAAAAAAGAAAGTAAGTAAAAAAATGTAAAAATGCTCTCGTTGAGAGTCGAACTCAAGACCTCCCGCTTACTAAACGGGTGCTCTAACCAACTGAGCTACGAGAGCTTCTTGTTCATCATTTCTACAATCAGCTACTCAACTCTAATTTTAACAATCTCAAAACCCTTTTTAATTTTAGTTCATAGATTGCAGACAGCATATGTAACCACTGTTGGAGAGAGAGCAACACCTACCCAAGTTATGTTACGATGTTATCCAGTTTTGTCCATCACCCATAAATTTATTGGAAGATGTCACAAGACTATTTTGTCAACATGTTGTAACACTCTTAATAATAATAATAGTATTAGTACTAATATTGGTGCACATTCTAAATCAATTAAACTCAATGATGACTCTCCTCTATCTGGTATTCTTATCTTTTTTTTCCTTTTCTTTCATTATCATATGTTTTTATATTTCTAAATATTGGTTAATTAACAATCTTAATAATAGTGGTGGAACTAGAGGGTCGTGATGGATGTTTGTCGTCTAGTGTAAATTTTTGTTAAAAATCATGATTTTTCTAAAATGAGCCTAGTCATGTAATTATGGGTCACGCGAATACATGTCTTTTTGGGTTAGTCACTAATATGTTGAAAGAAATACATATTTTCTAATAGTTTTAATGAAATCGTAACTTTTAGTTCATTTTGTTTTCCTTTATGCTCGTCAAAAAAAAAAAAAAAAAAAAAATTGTGCACATGATGACTTACAGTTCAGGTCCTGCCGACCATTAATAGGTTAATATTCAACTCAATCATTTTAATGAAATCGTACTTTTTCTTCATTGTTTTCCTTTATGTTACATTTAGAAAAATTTGTGCGTCCGGTCACTTTTAGTTCTTTTCCGCCGATGGTCTGTAATAAGCAAGTTTTAAGTTGTTTATTCGAAACTCACTTACTAGTACTTATACTTGCCAGTGTAATACTTACAAGTAATAGATAGTATATAGTTTAGAGAAGCTGTCCCTAACACTCTTGAAACTGCTTATTTGCTATATATAAATATGCACAATTTTGGCAATGCCAAACACCCCCTTAAAGATTTACATGGAAAATGATTCTAGATAGTCGAAATCAGTCTTTTTTGTTGCAACTATTTCTAAACTGATTGTCTGCAACTTGAGAAAACGATAATTTGATAAGCACTTTCACAATGAAGTGCCAAACACTAGTTAAATGTTTATGGTGAAATATTGTGTAGGTGTGGAGGGAGTGATGACGGACTATATTTTTGGAAAAAAGAAGGCGACAGAAGTTGCTCACTCGTAGGTACTTTATTGCTCCTCATCATTTAGAGGATTCTTATGATGTAAAGCATTAGTCTTTCTTCATAAATTTATTTGGCTCTAATACTTTCGTGGACCATAAGAACTTAAGAAGTATGCTAGTTAGTATGACTAGTTTCAAAAATTGGCAATTTTGTTTTAAATATGCACCTCACGATCCTTCAACGCGGATTAATCACAGTGAAAATGTTTAATCTTTAAAGGGCGCTTCTGCACATTCTTGTTTTACTGTTTTGTCCCATTGTGTGTGAATACAGTATCTGGAAACACGTTGTCAAGAAAGGAGATGCAGTTGTTGATGCCACTTGTGGAAATGGTTATGATACTTTAGCAATGTTGAATATGGTAGCTGATGAATCATGTAATGGTCGTGTTTATTCATTGGATATTCAAGAAAGTGCACTACAAAATACCGCATCCTTGTTGGATGGATTACCTGATCCTGATAAGGTGACAATTTTTATTTACATGTATAGTAATTAAGCAAATTTACTATGAGAGTTGGTCAATTATTTTGATTCTGTACAGAAAGAAATGGTGAAGTTAATTGCTACGTGCCACAGCAAAATGGAAGTAGTCATTCCAAGGGGTGTCAACGTGAGGTATGTAGATACAGTGCAACTGGTGGATATGGAGGTGTTCGGGAGTTTTAATTAATTTGCTTATTGTGTTTTCAAATGGTCGATAAGTTTAGTTTTTAGGATGTTTGTGAATGCTTTTTCACATTGCTCTATGATAATTTGTGACTGAAATATGGTTTTATGGATAAGCAACTCGAAATTGCTTATTTGAGCAGACCACCTAAAAAATAAACAAGTAAATAAGCAGCTTAAAAAAATTCTTATGTGCTTATTTTTAGAATAGATAAGCAGTTTTGAATATTTGCAAATAAGCACGTAAAAATAAGCAGGCCTGTACTAAAGTAAATAAGCAATCCCAAACACCCCTGATTAACAATGCCAAACATCCCCTAATTATTAATCCCCATATGGAGATGTTTGTGATTTCTTATTAAAACTGCTCGTTAGTTTTTTATATAAGCAATTCCAAACTGCTAATTCAGGTCTCAAAACTGTTTAATTCACTCACGTGTAAATCAGATAAGCAGCTTTGTAATAAGCAACCATGACAACCTCAAAACTGCTTATGTACTACTGTATCAAAATGCCATTAGGACGTTTATAAGCAATCCCAAACACCCCTTTATGTACATGTCACCATTTATTTATATGTATATACCCTTAAACCACTTGTCGTGTTTTTTTGTGTATAGGCTAGTTGCATTCAACTTAGGATATCTTCCAGGAGGTGACAAAACATTAATCACTAAATCAGATACAACCCAATTAGCAATGGAGGCTGCAAGCAGAATTGTAGCGTCTGGAGGTCTTATCAGTATGCTGGTTTATGTTGGGCATCCAGGCGGAATGTATTGAAACTTTTTCTTGCACTTATTGTTATTTAAAACATGTTTTAACCAATTTTGGCTTTTAAATCAAAGTGTTAATGGTGTGCAGGGAAGAATATGACACGGTTGAAGGGTTTGCTTCTCAATTGTCGGTCAATGATTGGATATGTTGCAAGCTACAAATGTTGAACCGACCATTAGCTCCCATACTCGTTCTCGTATGCAAGAGGTAGAATACTAGAATGTATGCAAAACAAGAATCAAATCTTATGTACTTATTGAATTTAAACTTTACATTTGTTAGCGTTGTTAAGCTAACAGCGAAATTTCATTAGGGGGTATGTGTAGCAGTTTTGTGATTGATTGGAATTTAGATTAATACCTTTTTCCGTTAAAGTTATGTGATTGCAAGCAACGAGTTGAGTTAGTTGAACGAATAGACAGGAAGTGAAACATTAGGACGCTATTTTTGTATTTTTGAGGTATGTTTTAGCAATCAGAGATTGTTTTCGTGTGTGTTTGTGTTTACTTTGTTTTTAAGGATAGTCGATCTCGTTCATTCTATTGTTTGAATGAAATGAAGACCTGGATGATTGAAAGGTCGTGTCTCGTGACTTATATCTATTATCGTTCCATTTAGATCATAGGTGTTATACTTATTACAATTGCATATGGTCATGACACCTTCTTCGAGCTATACCATGTATACAACAGAGTTATCAACATATATCACTCAAAAAAATGACAGTAGCATATTTTTAAACTTTACGCGAAAAGGGTCGTAGATTCGGCATACATAGTGAACGAGCCAGCAAGAGTACTCGATATGCAGGGGGTCAAAAAAAAAAAAAAAAAAAAATTAAAAAAACGATCGCGATGGGACTCGAACCCACAATCTCCCGCTCCGGAGGCGAGCGCCTTATCCATTAGGCCACGCGATCTTGTTTGTTTTATTATTGCACTTTAATATATATAAACAAATATTTTGTCGCATGTTATTATGTACTCTTTGAAACATGCTAGGATAGAACCTGCTACCTTCTGCAAATTATTTACATAGCATTAGGGATTTTATACTTAGTACATGTATGTTTGATACCTTAACAAGGCTTAGCATGAGACAATTAATGTAGCTAGCCCTAAATTGATCATCACGGGAGCGTCTACACCACAAGCAGGCAACAAAAACTAGTCAAAAGCTCAACCAACTAATACTCTTGTTTATGTCCTTGAGATCGCAAACCCCAATAATGGCATGGCAATTTGTTATGTAGATATCATTTCGAAATTACATAATGATGGTCTTCTTGTATGGAATACGTCCGTGGAAACATTTTTTCAAGGGCACAGGAAGACCCTTACCTTCAACGTTGAGTAATCTGTTTGCGAATTCAGTGTCCAAACGTTAACCAAAGAGATACATCTCTTGATATATTAGCACACATACAAGAAACGTTCAGTTCATTTCATTCAAATTATGAGTTAATTTTCATTATTACTTTTTACCAATTGCAAGAGCCCTTTGTTTAGGTTGAAGTGCAAGATAAGAACATATCCCCGTATATCAAATAGCTCTCTAGCGTCTGACCTCCTTGAAGCTCACTTCCCTCGAATACCATAACATCTTTATCATTTGGTATCATCCCATGATGCTCTTGATAGATGGCTTTTTTCACATTCTCTATAGTTTCATAAGGTCTGATCCAAATCATTTTCGTAGCACCACTATCAAATTTTATGAACAATCTCTTTAAGCCAAACTCAACAAAAATTGTAGATCCATTAACAATGTTATAATCTGCTAGTTTAAGGTTATCAGCTTCTAGCCGCTTCATCGGTAAGAAAAGAGTCTGGGAACGAAGAGGTATCGCTGTCTGCTGATGAATAAGCTCTTTGAGTTCGCTGACGGTGCTGCTCCTATCTACTTCCAGTTGAATGACTTCTCCAACCCCAATTGCCAAAAGATTTGCATTTATCACTATAGGACCCTTTCTCACTGACGCATCATCAATCCAAACTATGGAGTGCTGATTCATGAAATAGCTTGCTAAAGACCGATGATCGTGAACTAAGGGCACTCCATTGTACAAGAGTACTGACATCTGGCCTGCTTTAACTTCTCCAATCTGTTGGATACCCGCTTTTAAGCTCTTTACATCTACCTCCAGGAGATTAACTGAGAGAAGGAAGACGTCTCCTCTAACTGTTCGGATGCTCAGATTTATATTGTCTTCAAACACATGATCCCGCGGGTATGCATAAAACAGATCCAGATATGATCCATGATAGCATAGACCACACTCAGCTAACGACAATTTTGGATCTTCAACACGCACTCCAAAAACATATAATATCTGCGTGTACGGTGGAATACCTATTGAAAGCTCAATTTTCTTTCGTAACTCGCCAAATGTGTCAGTTATCGAAACAAATAGAGGAAACCTTTGACCATCTCTGTGGTTAAAAATGTTGAGCTTTATCCATGTATGCGATGTCCATAGGATAACTGATCCTTCCCTAAGGTTTGTTTGACTTACTAACTCATCGTCGCCCAATTTCCTCCCACTAGACATGAAAGTTAGCTTAAGTGCATCGGTCCGAACTTCCTCCAAAAACTGCACCCGTAACTTGATTTGAAAAATTGTTTCATTCGGTTGAATTATGTGTTGAACTTTTTTCCCAGTCAGGCCATTGAGGATAGTTACCTTCATTTTCTAGAGTAAAAGTAGAAAATCAGCTAAAAGACATATTAATAGAGTAAAAGTAAATGTATGATATAACAATAACAATAATTTGAAGTTAATTAACACACATAGTTGAGACTTGAGATGGTCTAAACACACACAAATCATTGATATATTCATATACTGATGCATTCTAAGTCATAATTACTATAGCAAAATAATCTAGTTTGGCAAAAAGAAACACAACATGAACTATGCATAAAAATTAGTTATCTATGAAAAAAGTTCAGATTTTAAACAAAAGATCGAGTAGTATCATCAGTTACTCATTACAGTAGTACACAAAACTAAAGTTGTACTAAATTTCAATCATCATTAAAACTGAAAGCTTCAGTATCATATATATTTTTCTTTCTATGAAAATCAAGCAAAAGTTACAGCATAAAATACACATCTAAAAGTTTGACTGGCATATATATATATATATATATATATATATATATATATATATATATATATATATATATATATATATATATATATATATATATATATATATATATATATATATATACTATAATAATTCTAAATATTCAAGACACAATCTCAACTTAAATCTAAGAAAAATTTACACAATCTTGTGCATAATCCCAACTTTTGGGAAATACCGGTATTAGTCCCCATCTCCTAATTTTGATACGGTAGTAGTCTAAATCGCTAACGCCCGTTAGTAACCTCTCATTAGCTATAAGAGTAGCATTGTCGTTTGTCATTACATGTCCAAACCCCCCATTGGAATGGGTGTTTGGATGTGTAATTGCCAAAAGACAATCTACCCTTATACTTAATGAGCTTCCTAACAGGCGATAACGATTATTTGGACTGTTGTCGTATCAAAACTAAGAGATGGGAACTAATATCGATATTCCCAAATAGTTGGGACTATACACAAGATTCTAAACAACCGCAGGGGCTACTTGTGTAATTTTTCTTAAATTTAATATGCTTGGATATCTATAGTTTGACTAGACTCTCTCTAAGTCAACTTTCAATGCATTTTTGACCAGAGTCTCTCTAAGTCAACTTTCACTTAGATAAGCGGCTTAACCGAGTTTTTAGGTTACTATTGTAATTTCAAAAAGTAATTAAGAGAATGAGTACTTTAAAAATATATAAAGAAACATATATAAACGTACTAAAACTAAAAGCATATGTTTTGTAACCTAACTTTTTTTTTTTCTTTTTTTTTTTTTTTCTTTTTCGTGAAGACTACCCTTAGCTATGTTGGCATTGTTAAAAAACAACACATGCTACAACCAATACTTTAGGGGTGTCAGTAGGGTCGGGTTGACCTAACCCGAACCCGAACCTGATAAGGTCTTATCGGGTTAGGTTAATCGGGTTAATAAAAATAATTGGGTTTGTTTGACCCGAACCCGATATTGTTATCGGGTTGAGTTAGGGTTGAATTATTTTTATTATCGGGTTATCTGGCCAACCCGATAAGACCCGAATTTTAATTTATTTATTTATTTATTTTTAAAACCTTGTAAGCCTATTAGTCTTTGCATTACATGAGACTATAAATAGATAAGTTTATAACCACAAACCAGAGTGTCAAATTGAATCTTGAACAAAAAAAATATATATATATACAGAGTCATGCTTTTAATCTTTAATTCTTTCGTTGCTCGTATATAATAGTTAGGCAACAAATTTGCTACGTATTTATTGCTGTGTAATGCGCCTTATCTACTCAAGCAACTAATCTCTCAAATTACGTAATATGAACATAATACAAATATACAATGATGTAAAAATAACAGGTTGCAATGTTGAAGGAACAACAGAATACAAAGGCACNTGTAACCTAACTTTTTTTTTTTTTTTTTTTTTTTTTTTTTTTTTCTCGTTTTTGTGAAGACTACCCTTAGCTATTTTGACATTTTTAAAAGACAACACATGCTACAACCAATACTTTAGGGGTGTCACTAGGGTCGGGTTGACCTGACCCGAACCCGAACCTAAACCTGATAAGGTCTTATCGGGTCAGGTTAATCGGGTTAATAAAAATAATCGGGTTTGTTTGACCCGGAACCGATATTGTTATCGGGTTGGGTTAGGGTTGAATTATTTTTATTATCGGGTTATCTGGCCAACCCGATAAGACCCGAATTTTTATTTATTTATTTATTTATTTATTTTTAAATAAAACCTTGTAAGCCTATTAGTCTTTGCATTACATGAGACTATAAATAGATAAGTTTATAACCACAAACCAGAGTGTCAAATTGAATCTTGAACAAAATATATATATATATATATATATATATATATATATACAGAGTCATGCTTTTAATCTTTAATTCTTGATTTCTTTCGTTGCTTGTATACAATAGTTAGGCAACAAATTTGCTACGTATTTATTGCTGTGTAATGCGCCTTATCTACTCAAGCAACTAATCTCTCAAATTACGTAATATGAACATAATACAATGATGTAAAAATAACAGGTTGCAATGTTGAAGGAACAACAGAATACAAAGGCTTATAAACGTTAAAAGGACCAAAAGATTGCAACACTCTTTACGTTGAGATATAATGAAATAAAAAAAATATCAGAACATGTTTAGACTCTTCTTAAATACTTCAGGATAGTTTAGTTTTTCATTTACATATGACGAAAACTATATGTAGAGTTGGATTTATCTTATAACCCGACATGGATATATATGAGATACATAATCATCAATTCAGCTTATCAAGCACCAACTCCTGCTACCACTACTTACTACATGTATGTAGGTGGACTAAATTTCCATTCACTGGAAGATTACCAAAACCTAAACCATAGCGGTTCTCCAAACTCACTAAGCTTAGTAAAATGATAAAATAACTAGCAAGAAGGCCTCAACCACATCCAACAAGTATATTGGTTTTTGTTTTAGAGAAATCTTGAATATTAAAGCAAAGTGTTTTTTGTTGGGTGTAGTCGTGTTTTCTAAACGGATTATGGTGTGTTTCATCGATTTGTGACAGGCCATTAAGTACAAGAAGGACGATGAAGAAGATATCAACAAGTCGCGGCCTGAGACGAAGAAACCACAAGGACGATGAGTTAACAAGATTTGTCAAGTGACAAGCGTAGAAAGATGTTCAAAACAAAACAACAATAGGCTATTATTAAAATCTCCATATTATTAAATTAAACTAGCTTCCAGGCCCGGCCGATGGCCGGATAGTTTTAAGAAATTTTTTTAAAAGAAAATAAATATAGTACAAATGTTTTTATAATACATTAACAATGTAGATTGCAACAAACTTTGTGGTTGTATATCATTTAGTATGATGTTAATTGCATATAGTGAAAAAGAAAAAATATGAAGAAAAAGGAAAGAAGTACTTCAATAGCACAAAAAAACAAACGGTCTTCTTCTTGCAGATGAAGAGCTTCCGATGTACCTCTTCTTCTGCAGACATGGTTTGCAGATGAAGAGGTAAAAGCTCTGAAAAAACAAACGACACCTAAGTGTGAACGTGTAGCAACATAAATGAAATAAAATAAACATGTTATTATTGATCAAATAATAAAGTTGAACAAAACATAAGGTCGAAAATAAAACAATAACATATAGTTTATAATCTATGAAGAAATTCTCTATATACAACGTTGGTTGTAGAATTGGTGCAGTTGCCGTCTTGTCACAATATAACACTTTTAGGCCTCTCTTGCTTTTTACTCTTGAGACTGCTACGTAAAGTTGTCCGTGTGAAAAAACAGACCTTTCCAAATATAACCCAACCTTAGACAATGTTTGACCTTGACTTTTGTTTATAGCCATGGCAAAACAAACGGAAATAGGGAATTGTCTCCTATTAAGTTGAAAAGGCATCTTTTTGTCAGATGTGCTTATAATCATTCGAGGTATAGAGCGAACCTCACCCACTTTATCACCTGATATAATATTTGCCTCAATGTTATTGATTCCCATTCTCAATACTTGTAACCGGTTCCATTACACAGTCTACCTCATTGATCAATGTTGCGCAAACACATAACCGGAGTGCCAATCTTCAAAACTAATTTATGGTGTGGAAGTCCAGACATTTTGATTGTATTCAAAAAATCTGTAGTGCACATATCCTCGCTTTGATTAAAATATTTTCCATCGAGTTAATGACATATTGCAATTGTGATTTGGTCATGAAGCAACAATATAGACAACGATAAAAAGTTTGAAAAGAAAACTATAATTTCTACTTGATCATTTTAATTATATAGTTATGGATATATTGTTATAAACTTTAAGGTCGTTTGTACGTATCGATTGGTAATGTTAGACATCAAGTTGGAACATTAAATACTTTGAACTACATTTGAAGACAATTGTAATCTTCACATGTAAATATAAAACTATGAAAATGCCACCATGACTCATGGTATTATCACCTGGGAGCATCATTCTCTTTCATCAAATCTTCTTGTTTATCCTCTTCTAACACTTTTTTGATATAAATCACATTTGTTATCATCATCCCATCCGGTGCCCCTCTTACAAAATCTTTAGCTTCTCCTTTATTATAAATACAATTGTCCATCACTTTATGTTTCAAGTTGTGTGAAAATAGACCAACCTCTCAACATATATTAACCAGTTTCTAAAAAATTGACCTTTAAGTTTATTGAGTGCAAATGAGAAGGATATTTGTTAGATTGTGGTTTACCTTAAGTGATTCAGTATCGATGATTGGGTGGCCATTTTCATTAAGGATTGAGCAACTTACACTATAGAAAAAACCTGCAAAGAGTTACTTCAAGACAATAAAACACATAAAGCAGATAATTTTTACACGTGGTGTTGCCATTGCACCTTTAAAGGCATCAAGACTTTTGTATTTTCTTGTAGTCATCCATATGTCATATAAAGATAATTAAAAAATAACATAAGGGGCACACTGGAATTTCAGACTAACTCAATTTCAATAAGGGAGCTACACAAAATTTTATTCAAATCTGCCCTTAAACTTTATCATTACAACTAATACCGTTGGTATAAAAAGGGTTCTATTATACGGTGACTTGGAACAGTGTACTTAGAAGCAACAATACATGTAAATGTCCTATTGATTTCTCACTTTTGACAGGTGCTGGTATAAACCGGTAATGTAAATTCTTGCAAATGTATAAGCGAAACTGATCCTTCTTACAACATCATTGAGAGCTGGTCCTTGTTTACACCTACACTTTTCATACAATAAACCAAAACCTTGATTATCATTAGAAATATCAAACAAAAGAACTGATGTAATGGTCATTTGAATAATTAGTTATCAGATATCAGAGGGGGTGTTTGGCATTGTGCTATACCAGATAGCGTTTGGATGTGCTTATGGTATTTGAAGTTGTCATAATCAGATAACCTGTTGTTTAAGTATTTGGAAATTTCTAACTATCTAAAATATTACATGTGTAATGTCCCAAATAGTGATAACCGAGTTTGTTGCTCCTACTTTTAGTGAGTTAGTGGGGGTTAAGGAATGCGTAGCTGCTTAGTGAACCTTGCTTCGCTTTAGCTGAATTATCTAATGACTATGTACTGCAGAGGATGCAATTGGGTACAGTGATGTATTTCAAAAAAATAAAAGAATTCATTAGCAAGGATGCAATATACCTTCTAAGAAAACCTGACGACTTTGTATATTGATGTACCCCAACCCTCGTCTTGCTGTGAAAAAAAAATCCATATTTACTTCTTAGCTTAATAATCTATACTTTTGATAGTAAAGGGGTGAAATAAGAAGTTGTAATTACCTGTCTTTTAGACAAAGAAGGGAAGAGTTTTGAGACATGATATTGTCAACATCATAATATTCCATAAGGTAGGCCATAGAAGACTCGCTTTGAATCAAAAAGAAAGTATGAAATCATAAACAGTCAAAAAAACATTAAAAAGAGAGAAGCTAAACTTTATTTATTCAATCGAAACAAAAATTATAAAAAAAAATACCGGATCATTTGTGTTGTGATTATGTGTTGATCGATTGATGATCCGGCGCAATCTGCAATCAAACCAAGATTGCTGCATCAGCAATCTGACAATGATACATGTCCAATTGAAAAAATTAACTTATAAATAAATCTACCCGGTTTGGAAGAATGAATATAACCGACAACAGGACAACAAATTGTTGTGTATGTGACCCCACTGGTATAGAAGGGCGGACAGGAGCAGTTGGTACAGGAATAGATGGTCTTGGCATAGAGTGATGAATGGCAGGATTAATTATCTTCTGGTACTGAACCTATAGGGAAGGTGGATGGGGTGCAAATGCAGTTCTCAGAGGTTGGTGGGCTGCAACGGCAATTCTCAGAGGTGGGTGGAGTGCAATTGCAATTCTCAAAGGTGGGCCGGCTGCAACTCCAGTTCTCAAAGGGGGTGGAGAGCTGCTGCAGTTCTCTTCTAATATGGGTTAATACATGAGTGACCATCAGCAGTTGTAGCTGAAACAAATAATAAGTGAAAATGAGAGAATCTACAAAAGATATAAACTTACGAACTTTTACATGCTGCATCATTTGAGGTTCCTGTTGTATAGAAATTATAAGTGGCCATTTCAACTAAATTACGTAGTAAAGGGTCAAATGGGTACAATATAAAAGTTTGTAAAGAAAAATGAGTATATCAAATGGATTGAACAGGTCAGAACATATAATTTACAAAATATAATGACTAATATAATCTCTGTAACCATTTTTATTATATCTTGTGTGATTCAGAAGAAAAGAAAGATACCCAGAAGAACACACAGGGATCGAAACTGAATAAAAGGCCTGCTACATATAATGAATCAAAAGCAAATGAGCATCCAGATACAGTTTCACGATTAAACATATACTATTTTCATTGTGAGGATCAAATCGTAATCAAATTATGATACAACAGGTTGTTTGGATTTGTAAAGAACAATATACTGAACATGAACAAATGAGTTTAAAAAAAAAGAATGCGATAAACATAAATAAGTTTTACCTTGAATTGAGTAATTTGTATATGGCTCTCCACCATTCTTTTATATCATCAACTTGAGTGTATGGTTGGGACTATTCTAACTGCAATACAATGCAAAGCTTATCATTCCAAAGTCAGTATCCTCAAATGGATACTTTTATATTAAAGTAAATAAAAACTTATTTCTAAGAATTATTATAACCAAACACATCTTTAATATCTTATACTAACCAAACTTTCATATGTTATTGGCATTGTGCCTCTTTCTCAATGCATTGCAAACCTGCACATATATAGCATATATATAATTAAACTCGCCATGTGTAAACAATGCAATATTATTGAGGATTAAAAAAAAACACATGAGAAGCCGCACTGCTAACCATGATAGATGTCCCGTTATGGTCGTAAACACGACATCTCGGAATATATCAATAAAGAGTCATATTGGTTACATTATCAAACTCTTTAATTACATACATAATATAACATAGTTACAAACCTTTATTTGGACAATATATGATTATTGAGACATTACATTCCCAAACGTTTAAAGAAGATTACTAACCTTAAATTAGTGAGATTGTTGTTCTTCTCGGTTGATTCTTTTAGACAACGTGCACCTGCATTTCATCAAACACATGACGTGCATAAAACACATCATCAGTTCGTAGCAAGTAACATAACTGATTTTGTCACATATGAAAAAATAAATCAAATGGGTAACAAAATTTTCCATGAAACATATCGATAAAACGCAGCCTTAGAATCACAAAACTAAAATGAAAACCATTTTTTGCATAATCAATAACAAAACATCAACATCCTAATCATTTCCTTTGATAATCAAAACATGTAAAAATTATTAAAAAAAAAACACATATATACCTCGTTAATTTTTGCATCTTTTGTTATCAAAGCAGTTTCTTTTATCATCAAAAGTTTGTTGATTCGTCCAAAGATTTGTTGTGACGCGTTTTTAGTTTCTTCCTAGATCCGGGGTTGGAGATCTTGTTTGTGTTTTTTTTGATCGGGTTTTATCTAAATGATTTGGGGAGGTTTTTTATAGATAGGAAATCATTTGTTACAGAACCTTGATTGATTTTTTAAGGATCATTGATTTTGTGTTTTTCGGTTAGGGTATGAGAGGGGATTTGACAGAATTGTGTGTCTGTGTGTGTGTTTTTTTAGGTTGTGATAGCAAATGAGGAATAGGAGAGGAATGCCGCCCAGTTTTTGCTTTCCTTGACTTGTTTGGAATGAAAATGAAGGAGAACCGTTGGATAGAGCAAAATGCCACGTGGCGAATTTAGAAGATTTTTGGGGAAGAGATTAGTTTAGAAAACCTTGTTTTATATAGATAGTAGATTTCACATATCAACGGTTCTTAAACGGCAATATGGTCCATATACGTTGTCGATTAATCAAAAGCGTCCCTATTTCCCACTTAACGTACAACCAAGGAACACCACCCACACGATATTCCCCACAAAAAATAAAAACAATAAAAAACTCAAAGCAACAAAAATAAATTCAAGAATATAATATTTATCTTTTAATTCAATATTAAACTCCATATTTTCAGAGAATCTAACAAATATAACAATACACGAATAATTGTTTTCATGTCTCCTACAATTCACATGGCCACACGATTAAATTTCACTACTATAATAATTCATGCAGAATTTCATTACTAAAGCATAAATTTAGTATTATCATTTCTCGGTTCATCAGATATGACGTTGTTCCATCATACGTGCAAAATCTTGAAAACAGACAAACCCATCACCATTCAAATCAACATTTGCTATCATACGCTTACACTCTTCTAACGTACACCCATCGTCACCATTAATAACTTTAAAAACCTGAAACAACTCATCAGCCGTTATCAGTCCGTCGCCATCACTGTCGAAAAACTCAAAGGCGCCTCGCATCTCTTCTTCACCGAACTCGGTCATTATCCCTTCAACTTCACCGTTAATTTCAGCTTCATCGAGCATTAACTTAACTTCGGTTTCGTCATTGGTTATACGGCGTAGCAAAGCTTCTAAGTCGGATCTTGTTAAGGGTTGTGTTGGTAAGACGGTTGTTGGTGTTGTGGCCCCTTTTGATCGTTCTGGTGAAGCGGAGGAAGTCGTGATTGATGAGCTGAAGGAGGAGGATTCGGATCTGGAGACGGAGTCTTTTTTGTGGGATTTGGATCGGAAGATGTTTTTTGGGTTGATTTTAGCGGAGAGCTTCATGGTGAAAAGAAGGGAAATGAGAAGTATTATTTGGTAATGGAGAATGTTGTTGTTGTTTGATGGAAAAAGAGAGGAAGGTGTGAGGGTNACAAACCTTTATTTGGACAATATATGATTATTGAGACATTACATTCCCAAACGTTTAAAGAAGATTACTAACCTTAAATTAGTGAGATTGTTGTTCTTCTCGGTTGATTCTTTTAGACAACGTGCACCTGCATTTCATCAAACACATGACGTGCATAAAACACATCATCAGTTCGTAGCAAGTAACATAACTGATTTTGTCACATATGAAAAAATAAATCAAATGGGTAACAAAATTTTCCATGAAACATATCGATAAAACGCAGCCTTAGAATCACAAAACTAAAATGAAAACCATTTTTTGCATAATCAATAACAAAACATCAACATCCTAATCATTTCCTTTGATAATCAAAACATGTAAAAATTATTAAAAAAAAAACACATATATACCTCGTTAATTTTTGCATCTTTTGTTATCAAAACAGTTTCTTTTATCATCAAAAGTTTGTTGATTCGTCCAAAGATTTGTTGTGACGCGTTTTTAGTTTCTTCCTAGATCCGGGGTTGGAGATCTTGTTTGTGTTTTTTTTGATCGGGTAACCAATCTTTGATCGTGTTTTTTTTATCTAAATGATTTGGGGAGGTTTTTTATAGATAGGAAATCATTTGTTACAGAACCTTGATTGATTTTTTAAGGATCATTGATTTTGTGTTTTTCGGTTAGGGTATGAGAGGGGATTTTGACAGAATTGTGTGTCTGTGTGTGTGTTTTTTTTAGGTTGTGATAGCAAATGAGGAATAGGAGAGGAATGCCGCCCAGTTTTTGCTTTCGTTGACTTGTTTTGAATGAAAATGAAGGAGAACCGTTGGATAGAGCAAAATGCCACGTGGCGAATTTAGAAGATTTTTTGGGAAGAGATTAGTTTAGAAAACCTTGTTTCATATAGATAGTAGATATTTTAAACATCTTCGGAAGTACTTATAGTTTCTTAAATAACTTTTGAGACTACTATAGTTTACCAAAAAACTCCGGCTTAACCTTTAAATATTCAAACGCAATCTCAACTAATAATAGTTTCCATATAATTAGGTCAAATTAGTCAGGTAGACATAACATCACACATTAACCATATTTAACATGAAATTAACGGTAAAATAAACACATTAACATCGCAAATTACAACATAAAATCAACTGTAAAAATTCTCGATAGAACAAGAATTACAGATTCATGAAATTGGTCCAATTTTAGGTACGCATATTAATTAAGTTATAAGTAGTCAAGGGATATGTTATTCCCACCCCTCTTAGACAACCCTATTTTGTCCTCCAACCCCTTTCCACCCTCTTTTGTCCTTATTTATTTACTGTACAACACACTTTTATATCAGACTTTTTTGTATTTTTTGCAATGTTGCAAAAATCGTGAATCGGTACTGATGCGGTCCATGGCCGAGTAGCCATTTTTAACCGATTAATCGGCTGATTACCTTGTAATAGCCGATTAATCGGCCGATTACCTTGTAAAACTCACCAAGTTCCATGGCCGAGTAGCGATTAATCGCCGATTAATCGGCCGAGTTGACCGATTTTTGCAACACTGATTTTTTGTTAGTTTAATAATTTTAACTTAGTAAACTTTATATTTTCTGTTTCGTACTTTTAGATTTATAATTTTTATATGTAACAAAATTATAAAAATAAAAAATAAAAAAATAATAATTGAAAAATGTTAAGGGAAGTGACACTTGTAATTTAGGGGTGGGGATAACCTCTCCCTCTTTAAATTTCTTATTTGAAAGTATAAAAAAGATTGATTGATGATGATGATGATACCTTACGTTAGTTTCTTGAGTTGTCAAAATCAATGCGGATCATGCACAATTATCTAGAGAGAGAAGTAGAAAGTAGGGTTTGATTATGTCTTTTTATGATTTTGGTGTATTTAAAAGAGCTAATTCCAAGTGTTTGTCTTATTCGCGAGGGGAGTGCCACGTAAGATTTTTACTTTTTTTTCCTACTCCAAGTTTTTCCTATTGAGTTTTTTCTTGAAAAGGGTTTTTAAGGAGACAAGCTTACCTGGGTTGCTTTGCTCCCTTCGTGCTTCTAGTGGATGCAGGATGTTCGCTTGCTACAGGATTATTCTTGTTATTATATCTAGTTAGGTGATTTGTAATATAGCTAGGGTTGTACAAATTCCATTTGTACTTAACATTATTTTTTGGTTATATATTTACCGGGGTAACAACCTTTCCTAAAAATAAAAGAAAAAAAAATTAGCTAATTCCCTATTTACCTCACAAGTACAAAGTTACTTAGAAGCAATATAGAAATTTTTTTTAGGACCAAACTTAGAGATTACTTAAGGGTGTTGCTATAAACACACCCTGATAGTACAAAAATCCTAAACACACCACCCTTCAATTATCACCCAGCAATGATATAGGTACAAATACGTATGCATAAAAGGGTGTGTATATAGGAGGATAGCGGTGTCCGTATACGATCACCCATTACTTAAGAACCCCTCGGATTAGATAATTGCAAGAGAAAATAAGACTATAGTAATGAGTGTCACCCCCGAGACAATTGTGTGTCCACACCTCATAAGACCAGTCCCCATTACATAGCATACACCAAGCACATGTCACCACCC
>LBNU01033223.1:191782-213351 GCA_014162995.1 Artemisia annua
TATATATATATATATATATATATATATATATATATCTTCAAACGTAACACCTCATTCATATTTATTCAATCGCGAAAGATTCATTTCAGCCACATGTTCCCCTACGGCCACCTTGTTACGACTTCGCCCTAGTCGAGGACCCGTACGTGGAGGTTACCGCTCATACAGCTCCCAGCCAGCAAGCAGGTTAGCCTTCCTCTACAAAGAATGGAAGTGTGGGTGAATCAACATCAAATAGAGGTATTCGCTTTTTTTAAATGGGCAATATATGCCCATTTAAAAAAAAGATTGGGCTTAAATATGCCCAAATATTTTAAAATTTTGCCCATTTATCCCATTATTTTTATGGGCACAAATTGCCGACTCAACTTTTCACAAACTCATAAATTTGATTCAATTGGATAACTAAATCGTGACAATCCCGTAGTGATTGAATATGGGTGAATTAATTTATGGTTTTTTTATAATTTACATCTCGCATCAAATTGTTAAATATCACGAATTTAAGTTACCAAAAACTTTAGTTTTTAAAAGTCAAGGATAATTATAGCTGGTGTGCTTTTGTTAACTGAATGAAATATGTAGCTTAAATGTGTTGGCAATATGTTTTAACTTTTTGTTGATTTGTTCAATAATGAAATCATGGTTAGATAAGAGCACTAACATGTACTGTGACACAAAAAGAATAAAATAAGAAGGTGACTTGTCAACTGTCAACTGAAGTGAGTACCAACAGATCAAAATAAGCCCACTCTTAGGCCCACAAAATAACCTTTTTTTAACCTTAAGGATGGTCGGTATCCTTAGCTTGCTACAATAATTAAAATGGACTGAGGAGAGCCCAAGGCCCATAAGAATAAATAATTATTAAGCATGCATCAACGGAATTAGTAGTATGTAAGAATAAATTCATTTTATCTAGTTGGTTTTTTAAAAGAGAATTTTATATGGTAAGTAGTTTGTTTTGTTTTTTTAATACTAATAAAACGTGATTTATGTCTTTCAAATTGGGGATTCAAGTATTCATTTCGCTTCACTTTCTTGTGTATAACCATCCATGTAGTTTACAAAATTTGCAACTTGCACTATAATATTTCATTTAATCATCTCCAAGGTAATATAGGGTTAGTTATCTTTCATGTTCTTACAAAGACCTCTTATGTCAAACATTGCTATTTACACATTTTAAGGTGGTTATAGGGTTGAAAACGGAGACACTTTGATAAAGCGATGAATATCTGAGTCAAAAACTCATATTCACCGAATAACCTGCACAAGAACAATTTCATCCATTTACCATAATATTACATGAAATAATTGTTAATATGTTGAGTCAAGTTAGTTACAATTTTTTCATTATCACTTTGTATTAATGAGATTGAATATGTTTAGAACTGTGTATAAAAGTAAAAGCGTTTGCGGTATTAATAAGGTATACATTTTTTTATTTATAAAAACTACGTGAACGGCTCTTTTTTGAACTGTTAGCACATTTCACTTGCTCTATAACTTGGTCTTGGCAACGACCGATTATTTTCAAACAAACACCCACGGCGTGTCTTCATAGGTATCGATTATAAAGATAAAGCGTCCACCACCATCACCACCACCACACAACAAAAAAAAACAAGAATTTGCAACTACAGTAAAGGTTCAAAAACATAACTCGCGAAAAACCAAAACGTGGGGACATTTTTTGCACTTAAAAAAAACACATTTATTGTAAAAATTGCAAAGTTTAGGAAATATTTTGCAGTTAACTCTCATTTAAAAGTAGTGAATGCTCTAAACGAAAGCAACACGCCAAAGCCCGCAATAAAATCTGACCGTACACGTGTCACAACATTCTTATATACAGTTTGTATAAAATCACAGCGTCCCCCAATTACGTCTTGTCTCAATCGTTCTTCTGTTTTGTTAAAAACAAAATCGTTGCCGTACAGTTCTCTCTCAAGGTAGTCGTGATTATCTTTCTTTTGTTTTATTATTGTTTTTATTTATATGATTATTATTACACAGTGTTGTTGAATGAACACATTTTTAAAAAGTGTGTATATGTGTCTTTGTAAATCAAATGGCTTAATGGTAAGGCTATTGTGATAAAATTAATCTATATTATTGGGATAAAATTAAAATACATGGACATAATTGTGGACATAAAAATACGTGCCATCGTCCCGATGGCTGCAGAAAGAACTCACTTATTTTACAACGCATGTATCATTTCTTAAAATTAAATAACATTGAAAATATTAAAGTCATACTAGTAAAGTTGTTGTGTCATGATTAAAACATAAAAAAAACATGATGTATAACAAATTAGCTAAGACTATTTATTCGATGTTAATAGGTTATAATCACTTTAATCAAATGTAACACATAGGCATCGGTGAACACGTTAGGTAAGTAAAAATCCGTGATACTATAAAAGTAGTGCAATAATATAGTCAATACATCTACGGTTTTATGAATATTTAACAAATGTGGGAAACGTAACTTGGCAATGGATCTGTTTCATGAACTCTTATTGAAAGGATTGAAACCAGATGTTAGAACGTATACAGTGATGATACACATTTATTGCCAAGAAGGTTTACTGATTGTCGCTTTGAGGATCCTACTCTTGCTTGGTTGTTGTTTGTTGTGGTAGGATAGGCCTTTTGGCAGCTGTCGCTATTCATGTATTAGAGTTTGACCTATCCAGCATGTGATTTGTTTATTTGGTTGATACATGTTTCGGGACCTTGGCTCAGGTAAATTATGCGTTTTCAGATCAGTTGAGCAGACCGATACGGTCCTTTTTACTGCTATTTTATTCGCAAGATTTTTGTAGATAAGCTTATTTCTGTGATTACAAATTACGTTTCCATCAATGTTTACTTTTGTGAAACTAACTAGATCACTCATCGGATACTGAGATCCATTACCAAAAGCACTTGTTCATTACTCCTTATTTGTGATACATGCCTGTCATGTGTAGCAACTTTAATTTTCCACATCCCCGATACTATGTATATGTGTCTGATCTAGTGATCTTTTTATAACCATGCAGTTGTCTGTGAAGATGCCTTGCCTTGGTCTCAAGCAGTTTAAAGTAAATGTACCCGATGACAAATCCAAGATTGAGACCACAAAGCGAAAGATCATTGATCTCGGTATAACTAAAAATCAAGTAGTTATATTTGTCCCCAAAATTGAACTTGCTGATATGCTGTATGATTCGATTCGAGAGTATCACTTCCATGTATCAGTTGTCCATCGTGATCTTACAAAACTAGAAAGAGAGGAGATGGTCAGCAATTTCTATGAGATGTTTACTCAGATTCTAATAACAACCGATCTTAAATACCTTAATGAAGGGACTATTCCATGCAAGGTTTGCATCCACTTTTACTTTTCTTCCTCGTCTTCAATTAATTTGGTTAGGTGTTGTCTTGGTTTGTTCAAGGGTACGTATGATTTATTTTAATTTGTTCATTAATATGCTTGTGATTGGCCCGCCTTCTATTATACAAACTCATACCCATACTGTACTGGTGTACCCTACCTTATTGCTTTCACTCTGTCCTGATCTGAATATGTCTTGTTCACCTACCTCATCAGGTTGATATGGTAGTTAATTTTGACGTACCAGTCAAGCGTGATTCCGTAGAGGAGCCTGACATTGACTTGTACTTGCAGCGGCTCCCTGAGAAAGGTATTATATTTGTAATAATTCTTAAGTATCTATATATCTATGCATATATATTCATCACACTTATCTGGATAATTTTTTAGCTACTGAACTTGCTTTCTGAGATGACATTAATTATTTTATAAACCAAAGTTCCAGAACGCGTGTTTACAGCTGTTTAAGCTGCCTTCCACCACCGTCTCCAAAGTATACGCGTGTTTACAGCTGTTTAGTTAAATAAGTATCAATTGCTAGCATAATTGAAATTCCCGTGAGCTTTTTTTAGCATGCATCTTTTAAACTTATTTTGATTATCCTGCGTTAAGCTGTAACAAAGACAAGACTCTGTTTTTTTCAAAACAACAAAGAAAAAAAAAAAAAAAAAAAAAAAACAAAAAAGAAAAAAAAAAAAAAAAAAAAACCTTGATTCTCTTGCTGGTTTTGATACTAAAATCTTACTTTATTTTACGATGCAACAGGAGTTGTATTCTACTTGCTTTGCGGCGATAAGGAGAACATGATTATGGAAAAATTGGAGAGGCACTTGGACTGTAAGATTACTGAGGTACGTGTCTCTTTTAATGCTATCATATGTGTTGTTAATAGTGAAAGGACGAACTATTGCCATTAATTTTAAGATTATAATGACACTACACATAGTTAATAATAATATTCTGAACTTAATAATCATAATATCATACATATTTCTCTCTCGTGTGCAGGTGCCCTCATGGGAAAGCCGTAAAGATTTTGAGCTTGCTTTTATTGAAGCTGGCATTCGTAAGCGTCTCATGAAAAGCTCTATGAACCAACCAATCTTGACTTATTGCAATACTAGTACTATTTTGCCTTCTGATTGTGCGGGCAGGATATCAAGTTAGACCATGATTAGTTGTTACTCCTTTTAGGATTGTATTTAATGTATGATTCTGGTTAAGAAATCACATTAATCTATGACTGGTATTTTACCACTACTAATGGTTCTGGTTTTGAAAACAGTATGTTTGGACACAACTTTTGTTACTTTAGGAATATGCCTAGGCTAATTTAGAGTGGATGAAATTTGAATCTTTGGTCGAGACTTCGAGGCATGTTTAAAGCAAAGTGTGCCTTTCCAAAAAGAGATGCGATAGAGGACCTAATAAACAAGCCTAAAGGTGGACCTAATGCTTTAATGACTTGTACATTTTATAATGTACAAGTCATTAAAGCATTAGGTCCACCTTTAGGCTTGTTTATTAGGCCCATCAAACATTTTCCTTCCAAAAAACAAACTGGGCTTACATAGTTGGTTAAGAGTTAGGTTTATGTAGTTCAGGTGATCTGGGTTTATGAGGCACTGTAGTCTAAATTAAATTTAGAGTAAATTGCAAAAATCGTCCTTATGGTTTAGCTAAATTGCACGTTTCGTCCTTACTGTTCATTAAGTGCAAAGATGGTACGTTGACTGCACTGTTACGTGCACTTTTAGTCCTTTGACTTAACCGGCGTTAAATGGACTCCGTTAGTAGTTACACGTTAGCCCTTTTGGCTAACGACCATTGCAGCGCCCATCCTTTAACCTAACGGTCGTTTATAATTTAAAAATTTTTTGTTTGTTTTTCTTAAGTTTTGTCTGTTTTTATCCGTTTTTCTTACGTTTTTGTCCGTTTTAATCCGTTCTTGTCTATTTTCATCCGTTTTTCTTACGTTTTTATCAGTTTTTGTCCGTTTTTGTTCGTTTTTCTTACGGTTTTTTTCATTTTATCCGTTTTCATCTGTTTTTCATCCATTTTTATCCATTTTGTCTGTTTTATCCGTTTTTTTTCATTTTTGTCCAATTTCTTACGTTTTTGTTCGTTTTTCTTACGTTTTGTCCCCTTTTTTGCTTTTTTATCCGTTTTTCTTAATTTTTGTTCGTTTTCTTACGTTTTTGTCCGATTTTATCCGTTTTCATCCATTTTTTCTGTTTTCTTACGTTTTTATCCATTTTCTTACATTTTTGTTTGTTTTTGTCCATTTTATTCGTTTTTGTCACATTTTGTTCGTTTTTCTTACATTTTTGTCTCTTTTTCTTACATTTTTTTTTCCTTTTTTTTTTTTTTTTCATTTTTGTCTGCTTTTCTTACATTTTTGTCCTATTTCGATATATTAAAAAAAATTAAAAAAATCGAAAAAACAAAAAAAAAATTGAAAAAATTTTCCAGAAAAAAGAATTATTTTGAATTTCTCTTTTCAAATTTTTCAATATGTCGCAAACTCGCAAATACTTTTTTTTCAAAAAAAAAAATCGGAATTTTTTTTCCGGATTCATTTTCCAAATTGTTTCTTTCGAAATTCTTTTTACAAAAAGAATTTTTTTTGAAATTTGGAAAAAGAATTTCGAAAAAAAAATCCTAATTTTTTTTGAAAAAAAGTATTTCGACATTTTGAAAAAAAGTATTTCGACATATGGAAAAGATTTTTTTTTTTGAAATGTGCAATTTGGCTAAACCACAAGGACGATTTTTGCAATTTATTCTTATATTAATTGGGCAAGAGCAACATGTATATTACAGTGATGAGGTGTTTAAGTTAGGGGCAATTTTGTTTTTGCCCCCATAAGATCTCTTTGCTTAAAGCCTAGCCCCATGCGAAACTGCATAATAGGTTTTGCCCCAATGCAAGAAATGTTCAGTTCATTTCATTCAAATTATGAGTTAGGGTATGTTCTTATTGTTTCTAAGGGTATGTATGTTTGGGAGGTGAATCACAAGAGACAATTCCCTANAAAATTGAAAAAATTTTCCAGAAAAAAGAATTATTTTGAATTTCTCTTTTCAAATTTTTCAATATGTCGCAAACTCGCAAATACTTTTTTTTCAAAAAAAAAAATCGGAATTTTTTTTCCGGATTCATTTTCCAAATTGTTTCTTTCGAAATTCTTTTTACAAAAAGAATTTTTTTTGAAATTTGGAAAAAGAATTTCGAAAAAAAAATCCTAATTTTTTTTGAAAAAAAGTATTTCGACATTTTGAAAAAAAGTATTTCGACATATGGAAAAGATTTTTTTTTTTGAAATGTGCAATTTGGCTAAACCACAAGGACGATTTTTGCAATTTATTCTTATATTAATTGGGCAAGAGCAACATGTATATTACAGTGATGAGGTGTTTAAGTTAGGGGCAATTTTGTTTTTGCCCCCATAAGATCTCTTTGCTTAAAGCCTAGCCCCATGCGAAACTGCATAATAGGTTTTGCCCCAATGCAAGAAATGTTCAGTTCATTTCATTCAAATTATGAGTTAGGGTATGTTCTTATTGTTTCTAAGGGTATGTATGTTTGGGAGGTGAATCACAAGAGACAATTCCCTATTTTTATTTCTTGTAATGTCCATATCTTACAATGGTCTCACTTTACAAGCATAAACACAAGTGATCAAGCCTCGGTTATAAATGCAAAAAAGATATTTGTGTTTTAAGTTTATGCATCACAAAGGTATGATAATGATCAGTTCACGTTTCATGTATTTTTCGTCATATTCATATAAACCATTCTAAATATGGTAAGGCGCCCAAAAAACCAAATCGAGAAGAGGCAAAGTTGCAATATGCAACAAAGGGGTGATTTGAAATCCTTATGAATGCCATTATTTAAGAACCATTCCACCTGAACATATTTTCGTTTTCCCATAAAGAAATTCCATCGTCTCTAACTAACACTTCCACATTCCATCTTAGATACACATACATGCATATATCGAATAACGGGCTAAAGTCTTGGTTTAATGATGATCCTTGTCCTACAAGAAGTGAACATATATACACACCTACTGCAAGGTGAACCCATAGGAATGAAGAGTTCAAAAAATAAGAATCATAAAGTGTAGTGCTACTACCAAAGTCAAGCTAACAGTATTACTAGTACAATACTATCCATGATTTCTGGAATTCAAAACACAAGTATCAACTATCATATTCAAAAAAAGAAGTTAATTTTCAAAAAGCCCTTTGTTTAGGTTGAAGTGCAAGATAAGAACATATCCCAGTATATCAAATAGCTCTCTAACGTGTGATCTCCTTAAAGCTCACTTCCCTCGAATACCATAACATCTTAATCATTTGGTATCATCCCATGATGTTGTTGATAGATGGCTTTTTTCACATTCTCTACAGTTTCATAAGGTCTTATCCAAATCATTTTCGTAGCACCACTATCAAATTTTATGAACAACCTCTTTAAGCCAAACTCAACAAAAATTGTAGATCCGTTAACAATGTTATACTATGCTAGTGTAAGGTTATCGGCTTCCGGTCGCTTCATCGGTAAGAAAAGAGTCTGGGAACGAAGAGGTATCGCTATCTGCTGGTGAATAAGCTCTTTGAGTTCACTGACGGTGTTGCTCCTATCTACTTCCAGTTGAATGCCTTCTCCGCATCAAAAGGTCAACAGACACAGAATGTAAAATCAACAAACCACATAAGTAAGAAAAATAGAGCTATGCAGACACTTAGATACAAAATAAAGTAACTAAAACCATAAAAATTAAACACTTAAGTTTGTACAGGAGATCATTCTTAAATTTTAAATAATTTAAAAGTAATTTTTCATTAGTTACGAGTAATAGATAATCGTTACAAGTACATGCTCTCGTGAGACTCAACACAGTTGTTTTAGGGATCACAGACTTTTCACTCCTTTGTGTTGTGTAAGTGGACTTGTGCTTCTAATCAGATCACCACTCACCAAAGAAGCCATGCGCAGTCGAACGCCTACCTTTGAGCCCTCGTAGCTGTTTTAATTGTTTCGGTACCTACTCATTCGGATTTGCTGGAGAGCAACTGAAAGTTGTCACATTTATGCATTCGGTGGCGCAAGTGTATGTAGTTGAAACAAGGCAGTGGCGTATAGTGGATCCCATCTTACCTGACCATGAACCCGCTGAACCTCACATACTCTCCTTAGACGGAAACATCTTTTACCTCACCTTTAATGCCGATGGGTTGTCGGTTTTTAACCTATCTACTTAAACCTTCCTCTCTATCCCCTTTACCGGACTGAGCATTGACGATCATTTGGTTCAACCATTTCTCTTGTCTCTAGTAAGGTATGTGCGTTATATGTGTCTCAGACTTATTTATCACTCTAGGCTCTGTCTCCTATATCCCGACCTATATGGACTAGAAGTTTCAGTGTCCCAATCAACCTACCTCAAGGTTCTTTTCCGGACAATTACCAGGTCCGATGTCTCTGACATAAGACAGCACCCATGAGCAGTGGCGGAGCCACGTGAGGACCAAGAAGGGCAGTGGCCCTCCCACAGTTTGGAATCCCATACACAAAAGTTGACTATTTTATTCACTTATATTGTTATATAGCATTTTACTACTTTGGCCCTCCCAAAATGACTTTATTTATGTTCGTAAACGTCCGATTGCGTTCGTTGAAGTTCGTTTATATTCTTTTATTTATTTATGTTCGTATATCATATCTTTTAATTGTATAATTTTAAAATTGGTTTGTTTAACAAAACAATGCTTATAAAACAATTAATATATTGTGCATATTATAATAAAGTTTCTGTTTGTTTGTCCATGTTCGTTTAGCGTCTTGATAAACGAACATAAACGAAAATGAACAAATCATTTTCTTAATAAACGAACATGAGACAATTCGTCCGTTTAAGCATTCGTGTCTGTTTATATGTCCGGTTAAAATTAAACGAACGACATTAATAAGGTTGCGTTCGGGTTCGTCCGGTTCGTTTACAGCCCTAGTTACGTCTAATCATTTTTTGGGTTACGAAAACACTACCTGGTAACCCGGCTGAGCTAGATAGGATTCAGGGACAGAACCAGGGAGTTCCCGCGGGTGCCCGGGACGCCTATAGATTTTTACGATGTAGTGTTAATTTTTGAAGAAAACATAAGTTTTTCCTAAACACATCTTAAATGCACCCGGTTCATCGAAATGTGTTTCTATATTACGATTCAAAAAATTTTGTGCACACGGTAATATTTGGTCCTGACTCCGTCTCTGACAGGATTCATATCCTCATATTATGGTGCGTTTTTATTTCGTATCATTTTTAGCATTTCCAATATATATAGTAGTTCAGAAAGAAAAATGGATATAGAATGTTACATAACGTCAACACTTAGTATTAAGAATGTTACATAAATTTTTATGAATGTTACATAAATTTTATGTATTAGAATGTTACATAATGTTACAAACTTTTCCTTTAAATTAAAATGGCATTTAATATATATTAATTCAACTCATAAATTACCATAAATAAATCTGATTTTTAATTTAATAACTCTCAAAATTTCTTTTTATAGTTACATTAAACCTTGTCTTGAGGTACACAAACCCAACACTTAAACATGCTTATTGAAGTTCTTAAATCCTTAATTATCAGAATTACTTGAACCAAAGTACACAAACATACCCCGACTCAGTCAGAAACTAAATTTTACACCACTACCGTTGAAGTCGCAAGCAAGTTCTATTTGAGATGTATTTGGCATGATCAGAAGCCGGTTGTTGTGGTGAAAGAACACCTTCTAAATATGATCACTTCTAAAAGTTGCATCATATTATTACATTTCTTATTTCCATATTATGATTCTCATTTCATTTACATGAGACAACGTATTTACATTAATAGGAACAATATGAGAATGGCTTAGCTAGTGTACCAAATTAGACTCCTAGTTTAATTAATGTCTGCTTATCTGTATCGTGTTGGGTCTGCCGCTCAATTGAAAACTATGAAACAAGTCTGAGGTTGTTCAAATCTGGAATTGGCTGTGTAACATTAAAAGAGATATAGAACTCATATTTGCCAAAGAACCAATCAACTAATCATAACCACCGATTTTTATTTTCCACATTTTTTTTAAAACAACATATTTTGCAAACGGTAAATCTTCAAGCTACAAAAAAAACACCATTGCGACGAGAATTAAATCATCTTTCTATAAATATGCATTGTTATATACTTTCGACGAACTTTTTTATTGCGACGAACTTTTTTTAAAAAAAATTTTCGCCAAAAAAAATCATATATGATTCGTAAAAATCACATATGATTTAATTTTTACGATTCACATATGATTCTTACGAATCATACATGATTTGTAAAAATCATACATGATTTGTAAAAATCATATATGATTCGTAAAAAATCATATATGATTCGTAAGAATCATATATGATTTGATTTTAACGAATCATATATGATTTTTACAAATCATATATGATTTTTCTGGGCGGAAATTTTGAAAAAAAAAAGTTTGTCGAAAAAAAAAATCGTCGAAAGTATATAACAATGCATGTCTATAGAAAGATAATTTAATTCTCGTCGCGATGGTATTTTTTTTTCGCGTAACGATTTACGGTTTGCGAGATATTTAATTTTTAAAAAAAAGGGTGAAAGTTTATTTTTTTATTTTGTAGAAAAAATGAGTGGCTGAGAATGGTTCATTGGCAAATATGAGTTCTATATTGATCTTTTGGCAACATTTAAATTGTCCTATCAATTCTCTATAATTCAATTCTATTTGTTACATTTCAATACGTTAAAATCTTTGCATTTTTTATGCCTTTCTACCTTTAAAACAATGAAACATATCTGCAAAAAGATAAAATTATCATGCAAGATCGATTGGAACCTTATTTATAAGAGGAACTTGTCCAGATAAACAAAAACCCATAAGCTAGTCACATTAGTTACACAAAAACTATGCAACAAAGATTTACTGCAAAATTCTAAATCCAAAGCAACTTAAATGCTCTCAAAAGCTAGCCATACAATGGCAAAACCACTTATTATTTCCAAGTCTGAACTCTGAACGCTGACCTCCGAACAACTTAAATGAACTCATGATCGTTAACCTTTGAACTTCATTACGACACACAATATTGGATTTGCCTCAAGCTTCATCAAGGGCAAGCACTCCAGGAAGTGGCTTTCCTTCAAGAAGTTCCAAACTGGCACCACCACCGGTCGAGATGTGGCTCATCTTGTCAGCAAGCCCAACCTTCTCAACGGCAGCAACTGAGTCACCACCTCCAATGATGGTTGTCACTCCCTTTCCACTAAGATCTGCTAGCTTATGTGCTATAGCCTGTATTAACATACATATTAGCTGCGTTTACAACAAATAGTTCTCTACTGTCTAAAAAGGTGAGAAAGGTGTTGTTTCATAAGAACAAGATATAGTTTGATTCAATTTCTATTTTTGGTAACATTTATTTTTTTTCACCCATAAAAACATAGCCTGCTTCCAAAAAACTGATTAAGGTTATTCAATATCAAGAAAGTTGAAATAAAAAAAACTAACATGGTGAAACTGACCAGGTGGTGTTTGTTTAAGCTTTTATATGGGCTTATGAGCTTATCCGTTTTCGGCTTACATTTCATAAGCTCAATTTGTAGGCTTACATTAAAACTTGTGAGCTTATATAAGTTTGCTATGACTTATGACATGATAACTTATATAAGCACATGTCCCAAAATAAGACAAAAAAAATGGGGCTTATGAAACATAGGCTAAACAGATAACTCGTAAGCCCACAAATACGCTTAAACAAACGCCCACTTAGTAATATGCAATTTGACATGGTAAGGTCAACTGATAACCCAATATCATTTAGCTCCATCGGTGAGAGGGAAAAGAAACATTATTACCCAAATATGGAAATCAGACCAAATTATCTAACACTTTTATGTTAAAAACTCCAGTGACATTCATATAGATAAGTAACTATTGAACGGATATATGTATATTTACCTCAGTTCCTGCTGCAAATTTCTCAAACTCAAACACACCCATGGGTCCGTTCCATATGACGGTCTTGGTGGTATCCAAAGATCACTGAATGACTTGATGGAATCTGGTCCAATATCCAATCCCATCCACCCATCAGGAATACTAGATGCTGGAACAATCTGCAAACATATTCAACATTGAACAAATAATTAAAATACTTCTTTCACCGATGGCCCACAATGTGCTGTAGTATAAGTGTATAACAGCTACAGAGTAATTAACACACAAGCCACAATATCAGATTATTGTCAATTTCGACTTCATTTTCTTACATATGACTGGTTATGTATAATTTATTTTAAAAAATTAAGTGGGTAATAACAAATTTGAATTAGATCAAAAGGAAATATATGAAACGGGAACATGTCAAAAGTAGCCTAAACTGCAGTATTATTTATAATCGCACATAAAACCTACTAAGAAATATTAAATTAACATTACAGAAAATTCTTTTTAAAAAGAGATTAAGTTCAAAAAATAGTTCATATTGATAAGAAATCGTAATCAGACACAGTATTATGGTGATAATTGATAACAAAAAATTTTATGAGAGCTTAAAAAAATCGAACCAACCCGTACTAAAATTACCCATTTCACCTCATATCTTAAATAGTTAAATCCCATTTAAAATTAATTCAAATCAGCATGTAAAAAACTAACCTTGCTGTTGGCATCAGGAGCAAACTTGTCAGCAATGACAACATCAGATGGAAGCAACAAAGACACTCCCTTAGCCTTAGCCTTCTCAATTAGAGATGTTGCAAGGTCAAGCTTATCTTCCTCCACGAGTGAAGAACCAACAGCGAGCCCTTGGGCCTTGTAGAAAGTAAAGATCATACCTCCACCAAGGATAAGGATGTCAACCTTGTTCAACAAGGACTCGATCACACCAATTTTACTAGACACCTTTGCCTTACCAACAATTGCAGCAAATGGCTTATTGGGGTTGGACACAGCTTCAACTAGGTAGTCGAGTTCCTGAAAACATAAAAGAAGTAGAATTATCAAATAAACCAAGCAGCTGGACAATGTTCATCAAGAATAATAGCAACAGACTTGCTGGTCTTATGCTTTCCAAAGATAAAAATGAATTTTAAATGTGCTTTGCAAGCGTTTGGCATTTCCTAATTATTCTCATTTAAATTTCAATAGATATACACTTGATGATCAAATGCAATGCAAATTTTATACATTGGTCATTACTTAACGAGACAAAGGTCATCCGTAGTTACTACACAGAACAGCAAGTTTTAGCAAATAAATACGCTTATCTTCCAATAAAAGTGATTATTAAGATTAAACAAAATACAAACCTTCTGCATGAGGAATCCAGCAACAGAAGGCTTCAAATGCTTGGCAACACCCTCAGTTGATGCATGGGCTCTGTGTGCAGTGCCAAAAGCATCATTGACGTACAAGTCAGCTAGGGAAGCCAACTTCTTAGCGAATTCAGGGTCATTCTTCTCTTCCTCTTTGTAAAACCTCACGTTTTCTAGGAGCAACACACCCCCCTCTGGGATCTCAGCCACCAACTTCTCAACATCTGGACCAATGCAGTCGTCGGCCATCTTGACCTGTTACATGAAAAAAAAACATAAAGAGGAAAACTTTTAGCAACACTATAAAAGTGAATCGGCTATGAACCGTGAACTGAGATGCACAGATGAACAAACCTCGATTCCAAGAAGCTCAGAAATTCTAGGCACTAATGGCTTCAAGCTGAACTTTGGGGTGACACCCTTTGGTCGTCCCTATAAACAATAAACACAGAAAAACCATCATACACTTAACAGAAAACTGAAGAAATAATTCGACAGTGCTATTGAAAACATATGCGTTAATGTTCACAAAACGTAATATAACTATCATAAGCATTGTATTAAGTTGTGACCTCTGCTCTCTTATATATATACAACTGAAAGTTGAAACTGAACAAGTGCGCGCAAAGTGGTACAGAACCAAGTAGCACTACAATGTTCTGATCTAAAACATCGACAGAACGTCAACAAAACGATATCCAACAATAACATAAACTAGAATGTAAAACATCAAAGCAAGAGACACTCGACGTTTCAAAACTCATGAATCCCCTCACCACTTTAACATATATCTCATACATTTAAAATTCCCTAACAAAGACCTCCTACTTGCAGCGGATAAACATATTCATATACTAACTCAATGTTACTATTGGAGCATATTAGTTACGTAATACTAGTGCAGTAGATCTCGCTGTTATACAAGTTCCAGAGTTCTCGTCTACATAATATATCCAAAATTCAAAACTAATCGAATCTGTCACATAACAATCAGAACCAACACACAGCGTTAGATCGCCAGATCAAACACCTCAACGCAAAAATAACCAACAATAACTTAAACAAAACATAAAAACACATCCCAACACTCGCAAATACCTCACAACTTTAACCTAACTCACATACCTACCTCCTATCGATATACTAACGCTTAGTATTCAGATAAATATAATCAATTAATCATACTACGATATAATAACTGTTAAAACTAACGGCATAGATATATAATCAACAATCACGACATCATTAGTAAAATAAACATCAACAGTGATCTAATAATAAAATACATACATCTCAAAAAACTACTAGTAATCAGTGATGGCGTCATCATAGTTATTAAAACTTAACAGTGATCTGAATAAATATCAAGTGAAATAAAAAATTAACAGTGATCTAGTAATCAAGTTAAATACATACATCTCAAAAACACTAAATTAGTAGTAATCAGTGATGACGTGAGCAAAAGTAAGTATACCAGATGAGAGGATAAGATGACCCTGGCGCCATTAGACATCAAGTATTTAATAGTAGGAACAGCAGCACGGATACGAGTGTCATCCGTGATCTTGAAGCTGTCCCGTTTCCTTCAATGAATATCCAACTGCACATCCTACCGGTCCGAGGATGGCCTGCTCATCTTGTCATGAGCCAACCCTTCTCAAACGGCGGCAACTGAGTCCAGCCACCGCTCCCACATGACTGGTGTCACTCTTTCACCTAAGATCTGCTACGTTATGTGCTATAGCCTGTATTAACATACCTCGGTGCCCACATATTACTGCGTTAACAAAACAAATAGTCTTACTGTGTAAAAAGGTGATAAGGGTGTTGTTTCATAAGAACGAAGATATAGTTTGATTTCAATCTTCTATTTTTGGTAACCACATCTTATCTTTTTTTCACCCCATCAAAATACATAGCCCTGCTTCCACAAACACTATCAGTTACTCTCAATACTACAAGGCAAGTTGAAAACGCCCAAAAAAACTAAACCATAGGGAAACTGACGCAGGTGGTGTTCGGTTGTTTGTTTAAAACAAAACCCCGCTTTATATGGCTTATAGCTTACTCCGCGTGTTTCGCTTACACTTCACTTACAAGCTGCATTTGAGCTAGGCACACGACCTTTAAAACTTGTGAGCCACAAATATGAACAAGAAAACATAAAAAAAAAACACACAAACCATACACACATAAAAACACAACAAACAAAAAAAATGGCTCTTATGAAACACTGAAGGCTAAAACTACATCGTAGCCCACAAAATACGCTTATACCAAACGCCACTTAGTAATATGCAATTTGACATCGGTAAGGTCAACTGACTAACCCACATATCTCTTAGCCACTCCGGTGAGAGGGAAAGAAAACATTATACGCCAAATATGAAATCAGACCAATTATCTAGACACTTTTATGCTTAAAAACTCCAGTGAACACTTCATATAGAACAGTAACTCATTGAACGTTACATGTACCGTACGGTTACACGCACCCCCGACAGTTCTCTGCTGCAAATTTCCAAATACTCAAACACACCCATCGGGTCAAGATTCATATGACGTCTTGTGGATCCAAAGATACTGAATGAATCTTGATGGATCGGTCCAATATTCCAATGCCCCATCCCCCATCAGGAATGACTAGATGCTGAACACATCTGCAAACATAAAACAGATTCAACATTGAACAGAACACCAATAATTAAAATAATTCTTTCACCCCGATGCCCACAGTCCCATGTTGTAGTATAAGTGTATCACAAACTATTAAACAACACTAAGCCAAATAAGTCAGATTATGTCCAAGTTTCGACCTTCATTTCTTACAATACTGGTTAATAAAAAAAAAAAAAAGAACATTTATTTTTAAAAATTAAGTGGGGTAATAACAAATTTGAATTAGATCAAAAGGAACAGTATATGAAACGGGGAAACTAGTGCAAAAGTAGCCTAAACTGCGCATTATTTCCTAAGATTATCATGCAAGATCGATTGGAACCTTATTTATAAGAGGAACTTGTCCGGATAAACAAAAACCCATAAGCTAGTCACACTAGTTACACAAAACTATGCAACAAAGATTTACTGCAAAATTCTAAATCCAAAGCAACTTAAAGGCTCCAAAAAGCTAGCCATACAATGGCTAAAAACCACTTATTATTTCCAAGTCTGAACTCTGAACGCTGACCTCCGAACAACTTAAATGAACTCATGATCGCTCACATTCGAACAACTTCATACCTTCAAGAAAACTCAAGCTTCATCAAGGGCAAGCACTCCAGGAAGTGGCTTTCTGATACGACCCGGTTAGGGGTTGTATCGGGATAAGGCACCACTTCAAGCGTGTGCTGGCTCCGTCAGAAAATAGAGAGAAGAACTAGAGATTTGTTTATCTTAAACTTTGATTGATTGATTATAATAAACGCTTACAAGAGTATTTATAAGACAAAGTAAACCCTAAGACCTAAATAAGCCATGGGCTCGGCCCAGGCGTATCATTCCCCACTCCTTCAAAACCACCTTGCCCTCAAGGTGTTGTCTTAAAACATTCTTAATCGACTTTCCTAAATAAACATGAAAACAGTCCTAAACAAAGACACGTAAATAAAGATAGATCATATGACATAATCTTTATGCCATATGTTTGTACTTCCTGAGTCATTTGGGCAGTCCATCCTCCTGCAACATTGGCGTAATCCGGGATCCCATAATTTTCTTTGAATTGCAGACTTCGCCTTTTTCTTCCTTCGCATTCCTTTTCCTTGGACATAATACAACACCATTCTTCCATCTTTTGTTGCCCCACGACTCTTCTCGCGATATACCCACTTCAAACAAACAACCAAACACTTGCCGGAAACATCTCTACCCTTCAACATCTTAATCACAAACTCCTTGATTAAACCCAAATTTATTTCATTGATACTATCATCAAATATACCACCTCCATCCTTAAGTAGTGATATCACTATATTCGACTCATCTACGTCAACCCTGCACGCTTCACCACCACTCACAACAATATCTTCCACACTTTCTTTATTTTCTGAAAATTCGCTAAACTCACTATGAACTTCCATGTTTTCCACATTACTTTCACCAACATCAAAAACATCGTTTATCGCGCTACTAACATCAACAACACCAATATCTTCATTAGCATCTAAGGACTCTTTAATCACATATGGAGCTTCTTCACTTGGCCATGATAGAACGATATTTATTTTCTCCTCAATGTTCAGCTTTTTCCCTGCAATTATCTCAAAACGAGCCTCCATTATACGGGCTATGGAATATGCTTCTCCTAAAGTTGTAGGCGCTAACCTTAAGAGTGCACATTGTAGAAGCGGTTTAAGTCCAGAGATATAAAACGATTTGAGTAAATTTTCAGAGATCCCCGTTATTCTATTTATAAGTACCTCAAACTCATTCTGATATTCGGCCACGGTACCCATTTGCAAGAGCTTAGATAGTGCATATTCCGTCCGATCACATCCGCTCGATGCCATGAACATTAACTCGAAAAACAAAAAAAAATATATTTTTTGATGAACAGTACCCTGTGAACAGTACTCCGCCCCGTGAACAGTAACTTCGATGAACAGTAACCGTGAACAGTACGTGAATAGTACCCGATGAACAGTATTTTTTTTTTTTAAATTGGAACCCTAATCAAAAACCCTCTCAACGAGAGCTCTCAATGAAAGCACCAATTGATACGACCCGGTTAGGGGTTGTATCGGGATAAGGCACCACTTCAAGCGTGTGCTGGCTCCGTCAGAAAATAGAGAGAAGAACTAGAGATTTGTTTATCTTAAACTTTGATTGATTGATTATAATAAACGCTTACAAGAGTATTTATAAGACAAAGTAAACCCTAAGACCTAAATAAGCCATGGGCTCGGCCCAGGCGTATCACTTTCCTTCAAGAAGTTCCAAACTGGCACCACCACCGGTCGAGATGTGGCTCATCATGTCAGCAAGCCCAACCTTCTCAACGGCAGCAACTGAGTCACCACCTCCAATGATGGTCGTCACTCCCTTTCCACTAAGATCTGCTAGCTTATGTGCTATAGCCTGTATTCACATACATATTAGCTGCGTTTACTACAAATGGTTCTCGAATATCTAAAAAGCTGAGAAAGGTGTTGTTTCATAAGAACAAGATATATTCAATTTCTATGTTTGGCAACATTTTTTCTTTTCACCCATAAAAACGGAGCCTGATTCCAGAAAACTGAATTCAATACAGACACCACATCAAGAAAGTTGAAATAAAAAAACTAACAAGGTGGTATTTGTTTAAGCTTATTCTAGAATCAAAATAGGTCCATGACACTTATGTTGTACACATATTCTAGAATTAAAAGTATAATCTGTTTCTTATAAGCAATCAATGGTTGTTTATTACTCGTATTATTTTGCTGACGATAAGATAGTTAAAAACAATGAAGACAAGATATGAAGTAATTACATAGGTTTATTACACTTGGTAGCTCAATAGATGATAATGGATAAATATCAAAGAGGTCCGTCTTGGTTTGTTTTGCATAACAGATTAACTTCATTTTTATTTAACAAGTGACGAGGGTTGCCCAAAGAACGATGTTTGGTGATAATTTTGTTAATGGCAGAGGTGGTAAATTTGACTCTTTTACTTATACTTTTTTTTTTTTTTTTTTTTTTAACAGAGATTTCATTTCACGCCTCACAAATGGTGGAAATTTGAACACAACAAGTTACACCATACAAGGTAACAAGTTAAGACATCACAAATGGAGGAAATTTGAACACAACAAGTTACACCGTACAAGTTAACAAGTTAAGACAAAACAAGACATACACCATAATAGTTGTGACAGACTACAGCAACACCATACAAGGGTGGAGGGAATCACCAGAGTGAGCTTTTGGTAGTCACAACCATATGAAGATGTAGCTTATACTTGATCTCATGTGTTGATGATTTTTGTTGTATTTTTATGTTTCCAAGATAAAATAAATAAATAATTGTTATAGATTATTAAGATGAAAAGTCGTAACTCTTTTAAATCTCTTTATCTATAAATAGGTTTATATTGTCATACATAAGTTACGCAAGGATAGTTAACATAAAATACTTTTAAAAAATTGGACAATACGTGTTTGATTATAGAGCCACAACCAAAACTATTTTGACCTTTTACAAATCTTTGCCCATTTTTCCGTGTCAACTTCAAACGAAAGAGTTTGCAGATTGGACAAGGCTAAGTTTTACGCGAGTACTTTGTCATTTATCGTTTACATGATACATTTTCAATCGATTTCACGGTTTTTCATTTGACGGTACATCCTCATCGACATCCACAATGGGGATTGGGGATTGGGGATCCCCATCGGGGATTTAGGGGTTTTTCAGTTTTCATCCTTATCAAGAAAACATAAAAGAGAGAATTGCAAAAATCGTCCTTAAAGTTTGGCCAAATTGCACGTTTCGTCCCGGAAGTTTGGAAAGTGCAAGGATCGTCCTTGTGGGAAACTTTTTGGGCAAAATTCGTCCCTGGCCTACATCAAATGACTAAAAAACGTAAGAAAAACGGACAAAAACGTATGAAAACGAAAAAAACGTGAGAAAAACGGACAAAACGTAAGAAAAACGGAAAAAATGTATTAAAATGGAAAAACGTGAGAAAAACTAAGAAAAACGGACAAAAATGTAAGAAGAACAGACAAAAACCTACGAAAACGGAAAAACGTAAGAAAAATGGACAAAAACTAAGAAAAACGGACAAAAACGTATGAAAACGGGAAAAAACGTAAGAAGAACGGACAAAAACGTAAGAAAAACGGATAAAAATGGACGAAAACGTGTAAAAAAATAATACTAATATTAATAGTTAAATAAATAAATTAAAAAAAAAAAAGTTAGGACCAAATCTATAAAACCTAGCGAAAACAGGGACTATTTGTGTAAGAAACTGAAAAATAATATAGAGACAAGGGTATTCTAGTCATTTGATGTAGGTCATGGACGAATTTTGCCCCAAAAGTTTCTCACAGGGACGATCCTTGCACTTTCCAAACTTTCGGGACGACACGTGCAATTTGACCAAACTTTAGGGACGATTTTTGCAATTCTCTCAACATAAAAAGTACACAAAGTAATCAAAAATATAAAGAAGTTGACCATAAAGTGTCTCAAGGAATGGACATTGCTTGTACTTATATTAGTAATAATGTTAAGGGAAAATAATAAAAAAATACATTGAACTTGACACTTTTTACCATTGTATGTTGCCAACTAATTTTTTTTTCATTGTAACACAAAACTTGACATTTTTTTGCTATTGTATGTACTAAGCGTCGCATCGTTAGTCCTTTACACTAACGGTCGTTAGTAAATAACTTGAAATTCCGTTTTCTTCCGATTTTACACGTTTTCATCCGTTTACTTACGTTTTTGTCCGATTTTGCACGTTTTCTTCCGTTTTTTTCGTTTTCGTCCGTTTTGTTTACGCCCGTTTTTTTACGTTTTCACCCGGTTTTTTACGTTTTCTTCCGTTTTTTACGCTTTCGCCAATTTTTTTAAGTTTTCGTCTGTTTTTTTTATGTTTTCGTACTTTTTTTTACGTTTAGGCCAATTTTTTTACGTTTTCACCCGTTCTTTTTACGTTTTCACCCTTTTTTTACGTTTTCATCCGTTTTGTTATGTTTACGCCCGCTTTTTTACGTTTTCACCTGATTTTTTACGTTTTCACCCGGTTTTTTACGTTTTATTCCGTTTTTTTACGTTTTCGT
>LBNU01033223.1:218934-241668 GCA_014162995.1 Artemisia annua
GGAACGGTTCAACCGGTTGAACCACCCGGGTTGAACCAGGTTTCAAAACATTATGTTAAATTTCCAAATCTTCAAACTTTTATTGTTTTTCGTTTATAACCTATAAACTTTTTTTATCAATAAACTATGTGTCGCTATAAAATCCCGTTGCTATGCACGGGTACTCGTCTAGTTTTGTTAATGGCAGAGGTGGTAAATTTGACTCTTACTTATACTTGATCTCATGTGTTGATGATTTTGGTTGTATTTTTATATTTCCAAGATAAAATAAATATATACTTGTTATAGATTATTAAGATGAAAAGTCGTAACTCTTTTAAATCTCTTTATCTATAAATAGGTTTATGTTGTCATACATAAGTTACGCAAGGATAGTTAACATAAAATACTTTTAAAAAATTGGACAATACGTGTTTGATTATAGAGCCACAACCAAAACTATTTTGACCTTTTACAAATCTTTGCCCATTTTTCCGTGTCAGCTTCAAACGAAAGAGTTTGCAGATTGGACAAGGCTAAGTTTACGCGAGTGCTTTGTCATTTATCGTTTACATAATACATTTTCAATCGATTTCACGGTTTTTCATTTGACGGTACATCCCCATCAACATCCCCAATGGGGATTGGGGATCCCCATCGGGGATTAGGGTTTTTCATCCTTATCAAGAAAACATAAAAAACCTTTGTCTCTATATTATTTTTCAGTTTCTTACACAAATGGTCCCTGTGTTTCGCCAGGTTTTACAAATTTATTCCTAACTTTTTTTTAATTTATTTTTTTAGAAAAAAAAATTAAAAAAAAAAGTTTCCGAAAAAAATTTTGAAAAAATGTTTTTGAATTTTAAAATTCCAAAAAACATATTTTCGAAAAAAAGTTTAAGTAATTCGAAAATTTTTCTAAAAAATTATTTTTTAAAAATATTTTTTCTAAAAAATATTTTTATTTTCAAATATTTTTCTAAAAATTTTTTATTCGAAAAAAATTTATTCGATTTTTTTTAAATATATTTTTTAGAGTTTTTATTTCTAAAAATTTCCGAAAAAAATATTTTTATTTTTCGAATATTTTAAGAATTTTTTTTTTCGATAAATATTTTTTGAATTTTTTTTTCAAAATTTTTTTTCGAAAAAAAGAATTAGGAAATAAGATTTCGAAAAAAAAGTTGTAGAATTTTTTTTTTGAAAAAAAATAGAAAAAAAAAAGTTTTTTAAAAAATAAATTCGAAAAGAATTTTAATTTTTAAAAGAAAAAATCTTTAGACTTCACCCAAAACGACAAAAACGTAAGAAAAACGGACAAAAACAAAAAAAACGTGAGAAAAACGGACAAAAACGTAAGAAAAACGGACAAAAATGTATTAAAACGGAAAAACGTGAGAAAAACTAAGAAAAACGGACAAAAATGTAAGAAGAACGGACAAAAACCTACGAAAAAGGAAAAACGTAAGAAAAATGGACAAAAACGTAAGAAAAACGGACAAAAACGTTTGATAACGGAAAAACGTAAGCAGAACGGACAAAAACATAAGAAAAACGGACAAAAACGTATGTAAACGAAAAAACATGAGAAAAACGGACAAAAACGTAAAGAAAACAGACAAAAATGGACGAAAACGTGTAAAAAAATAATACTAATATTAATAGTTAAATAAATAAATTAAAAAAAAAAAAGTTAGGACTAAATCTGTAAAACCTAGCGAAACACAGGGACCATTTGTGTAAGAAACTGAAAAATAATATAGAGACAAGGGTATTCTAGTCATTTGATTTAGGCCAGGGACGAATTTTGCCCCAAAAGTTTCTCAAAGGGACGATCCTTGCACTTTCCAAACTTTCGGGACGAAACGTGCAATTTGACCAAACTTTAGGGACGATTTTTGCAATTCTCTCAACATAAAAAGTACACAAAGTAATCAAAAATATAAAGAAGTTGACCATAAAGTGTCTCAAGTAATGGACATTGCTTATACTTATATTAGTAATAATGTTAATCATACTTTAAATCATGGTACGATATTGAGACGACACATGTAATATAAGAATAACATGCATTATATGAATATTCGGACAAAACATTGGTTAAGTAATATATAATAATTAGTGTTTAATTGTCTATACTTTTTAAACTAATTAATCACTTAAATTCACTCATTCATATACATTACATGTCAATACTCATAAAAATATGCATACAAAAGTAAATATTGTATAGTTATACATATAATTTTCATACATTTATACATTAAAAAGATCGGGGCCAGGTTCAGGGATTGATGTTATCCACATCCCCGCCGCATAAGTAGGTAATGTGCCTATGTCGAAGTACACTCTTATTTCAATTTGACTCTCACCAACTTTGTGTAAAACTTTTGACCTTATGTGTTCTACTGCCTGATGGTGCTGATGTGTCGGGATACCGCAGCTTACAGCATCCCAAAAGACTATCGTGTCGACACTGTTCCTATCTGAATGTTGCAAGTGTTGAAAGGGTTTTAATCGTATTCAATGTTGATTGTACAGTGTATGCAGTGTATCAGCAAAAAGACTTCTGCACGGAACTGCATAATGCACTAAGTCTATCAATTCATGACTGCAACTGCTACCTTCAGGAAATACAAATACTGTTGTAAAACCATGTTCTCCAAACCTACGAAGAATCTGATACATATCCTCATCACCAGTCATTAAAAAGAGGAATGTCGGTGGAGGGTGTGCCCTAGCAAACTTAACTTCCCACAAAAGGTGTAGATTGGTGGGAACACTTTAATTAATTGAATGACTAGCATCTTCTGTCCCAAGAGGGACGTCTGCCAATTTGGCTCCGGCTATGTAGACCAGCCTTCTCTGTTCTACTGTAGTTAAACTTACACGATTATGTAATTCGGGGATTCCCCATCCCCGGCCAAATCAGATAAGGGTGTTTTTGCTATCCCTATTCACAATAAAGAAGATATTATACAAGAAAAAAAATACTTACAAATTTTTCTTAAAGAAGACGAACTGCCAGTTTGATTAGAGAGAATGAAGGTTTTGATATTTAGAAAGCAAAGTTGTAAAGAAAAATGATTACAAACACGGATACACAATGTAACTATCCATACTCAAATACATTTTTTTTTAATTAAAATTGCCAACAAAATGTAGTATATTAAATGTGTTGTAAAATAATAAGACTTAACTTATTTTATATATTTGACCTTCCATAATTTAAGAAGTTATATCCCATATTTTATGAGTGTTAATTTAAAAAGGATTTGTCGTTATCAAAGTTTTATTAAATATGTAAAATGCCATATGTGTTTGTTGTTATAGATTTTATTTTTTTATTTTTATTTTATTTTATTTTATTATTATTATTATTATTATTTTAAATTGGTTTACTCTTTTTCTACGCAAAAAGTTGTCAACGTATATACCAAAAAATCTTTCATCTCTTTTGTGTCGTTTCTAAAATTTATTTTATTTATTATGTAGCATAACTATTTTCTATTCATAGATCTAACATATCATTTATTTATATATTATTACCAATCGATCACTTTTATAAACATATTTCTTTACATAATAGATTCAAAACTACTATTTCACAGTTTTCAATTTACTCACGTGAATTTCACGGGTTAATAAACTAGTTTCCATTATATATAGTAGTTTAGAAAGAATAATGGATATAGAATGTTACATAATGTCAACACTTAATATTAAGAATGTTACATAATTTTGATGTATTAGAATGTTACATAATATTACAAACTTTTCCTTTAAATTAAAAATGTCATTTAATATACATTAATTCAACTCATAAGTTACGATAAATAAATCAGATTTTTAATTTAATAACCCTCAAAATTTATTTTTATAGTTACATTAAACCTTTAAATCTGATTTTTAATTTAATAACCCTCAAAATTTCTTTTTATAGTTACATTAAACCTTGCCGTGAGGTACACAAACCCAACACTTAAACATGCTCATTGAAGTTCCAAAATCCTTAATTATCGGAACTACTTGAACCTTAGTACACAAATATACCCCGACTCAGTCAGAAACTAACTACCGTTGAAGTCGCAAGCAAGTTCTATTTGAGATGTATTTCGCATGATCAGAAGCCGGTTGTTGTTGTCAAAGAACACCTTCCAAATATGATCACTTCTAAAGTTGCATCATATTATTACATTTCCTATTTCCATAATATTAATATTCTCATTTCATTTACATTAGACACAAATATACCCACTTGAACCTTAGTACACAAATATACCCCGACTCAGTCAGAAACTAACTACCGTTGAAGTCGCAAGCAAGTTCTATTTGAGATGTATTTCGCATGATCAGAAGCCGGTTGTTGTTGTCAAAGAACACCTTCCAAATATGATCACTTCTAAAGTTGCATCATATTATTACATTTCCTATTCCTATTTCCATAATATTAATATTCTCATTTCATTTACATTAGACAACGTATTTACCCATCAATTCTCTTTAATTCAATTCCATTTGTTACATTTCAATACTGTAAAATCTACTGCTTTGCATTTTGTATGCATTTCTTCCTTTAAAACAATGAAACATACCTGCGAAAAGAGAATTACCATGCAAGATCGATTGGAACCTTATTTATAAGAGGAACTTGTCCAGATAAACAAAAACCCATAAGCTAGTCACACTAGTTACACAAAAACTATGCAACAAACATTTACTGCAAAATTCTAAATCCAAAGCAACTTAAAGGTTCCAAAAAGCTAGCCATATAATGACTAAGAAACATTTTTATTTTCAAGTCTGAACTCTGAACGTTGACCTCCGAACAACTTAAATGAACTCATGATCGCTCGCATTCGAACAACTTCATACCTTCAAGAAAACTCAAGCTTCATCAAGGGCAAGCACTCCAGGAAGTGGCTTTCCTTCAAGAAGTTCCAAACTGGCACCACCACCGGTCGAGATGTGGCTCATCTTGTCAGCAAGCCCAACCTTCTCAACGGCAGCAACTGAGTCACCACCTCCAATGATGGTTGTCACTCCCTTTCCACTAAGATCTGCTAGCTTATGTGCTATAGCCTGTATTCACATACATATTAGCTGCGTTTACAACAAACGGTTCTCGAATATCTAAAAAGCTGAGAAAGGTGTTGTTTCATAAGAACAAGATGTATTCAATTTCTATATTTGGCAACATTTTTTCTTTTCACCCATAAAAACGGAGCCTGCTTCCAAAAAACTGATTAAGGTTATCACCACATCAAGGGAAGTTGAAATAAAAAAACTAACAATGGTCAAACTAACAAGGTGGTGTTTGTTTAAGCTTATTTATGGGCTTATGAGCTTATATTTCATAAGCTCAATTTTCAGGCTTATTTTATAAAAGTTTGTTATGACATGATAAACTTATATAAGCCCATGTCCCAAAATAAGACAAAAAATGGGGCTTATGAAACTAGGCTGAACAGATAAGCTATAAGCCCATAAATAAGCTTACACAAACGCCCACTAAGTTATAGGTAATTTGCCATGGCAAGCTAAGTGATAACCCAATATCAATTTCTTTTGAAACTAGCTCCATCGGTGAGAGGGAAAGAAACATTATTACTCAAATATGGAAATCAGACCAATTTATCTAACATTTTATGTTACATCAGCAGTGACATTCATATAGATAAGTTACTATTGAATACGTACCTCAGTTCCTGCTGCAAATTTCTCAAACTCAAACACACCCATGGGTCCGTTCCATATGACAGTTTTGGTGGTATCCAAAGATTCACTGAATGACTTGATGGAATCTGGTCCAATATCCAATCCCATCCACCCATCAGGAATACTAGATGCTGGAACAATCTGCAAACATATTCAAACATTGAACAAATAATTAAGGACTCCTTCCACCGATGCCCCACAATGTGTTGTAGAATAACACCTAATTAACACACAGGCAATGATATCGGATGACTGGCAATTTCGACTTTTATTTTATAATTAAGCAAATCTGGTAAAGTTCTTTTTTTCCTGAAATATTTAATAGGTATAAGTAAAACTAAACTAGATCAGATATCAACTGGGAATGGGTGAAAAAGAGCCTAAACAGTATCATTAACACATAAAACCTCCTAAACATTCTACTATTGCTTTAAGATATAACACATTAGAAATAAAAAAAAATGTGTCGGCATGACCCACACCAAAAATACATATACCATTTAAGATATTACACCACCCGGGCCGACCCTCCCATTTAATCACCTCAAATTCTCAATACCATTTAAAATTAATACAAATCAGCATGTAAAAAACTAACCTTGCTGTTGGCATCAGGAGCAAACTTGTCAGCAATGACAACATCAGATGGAAGCAACAAAGCCACTCCTTTAGCCTTGGCCTTCTCAATTAGAGATGTTGCAAGGTCAAGCTTATCTTCCTCCACGAGTGAAGAACCAACAGCGAGCCCTTGGGCCTTGTAGAAAGTAAAGATCATACCTCCACCAAGGATAAGGATGTCAACCTTGTTCAACAAGGACTCGATCACACCAATTTTACTGGACACCTTTGACCCACCAACAATAGCAGCAAATGGCTTCTTGGGGTTGGACACAGCTCCAACAAGGTAGTCGAGTTCCTGAATACATACAAGAAAAATGATGACATAGGCCAAACAATCGTAAGACGTGTATCAAGCAAACGCCTTCATAAGAGATGTAAAACTTTAGTCTGCTTTAGGAGTGTTTGGCACTTCTGATTATTTAGGATAAATATAAACACTTAACTAATCAGAGACAGTATCGTTATGACCCCCTAAAAAAGTTATCCAAAGCTAAAAATTTGACACCTGAATAATCATATTATTAAAGTAAGTTTCTAATTATTGTGTTTGTGCTTTTCGAAAAAAATAATTATTGTGTTCGTAAAACACAGATAACCAAATAAAGTGTGTCAAATTATTTGGAAAAGTGATTATCTGTGTCATTTTAGTGAGCAAACGCAGTACTCAAATGCAAATGTGTTTTGCAAACGCAATACTGAACACCACTTAACTATGGTAGGAACAGAATATAACTACTAAAAATTGTATTAACAGAAGCTAAAAAACCAAACCTTTTGCATGAGGAAACCAGCAACAGAAGGCTTCAAATGATGGGCAACACCCTCGGTTGATGCATGGGCTCTGTGTGCAGTGCCAAAAGCATCATTGACGTACAAGTCAGCTAGTGATGCCAACTTCTTTGCGAATTCAGGGTCATTCTTCTCTTCCTCTTTGTAGAACCTCACGTTTTCTAAGAGCAAAACACCCCCCTCTGGGATCTCAGCAACCAACTTCTCAACATCTGGACCAATGCAGTCATCAGCCATCTTGACCTGTTACATGAAAAAAAAAACGGAAAGAAAACTTTAAGCTAACACTAGAAAAGTAAATTAACCATGAACAGTTAGCTGAGAGGGGCAGATGAACAAACCTCAATTCCAAGAAGTTCAGAAATTCTAGGCACAAGTGGCTTCAAGCTGAACTTTGGGGTGACACCCTTTGGTCGTCCCTATAAACAACAAACACAGCAATAACACATTAGTCATTACATGAAAAGAATCATCAAACAGTAAAATCAAACATAAGTACCATTAACTTTGTAATAAATAGTAATCCCTGTTGTACATGTTCCAAGGTTCTAATTTATATGCAGATCTGAAATTTAAAACTGAACAAATGTGTGCAATGAGCAGAAACAAGTGACGATACATAGTTTGTTCCAGTAACTCAACAGGAGATCAACAAGATGATATAGCCAATAAAAGTGCAAAACATCACATCCAAAACAGTACTTAAGGTCAAATACGTATAAGTTGCAGTTAAAGAAGTCAAATAGATCTATTAAAGCTATGCAAGGATATATCAACGATCTTCGATTCTCAAACATATACATCCCGATATCCTAGTATGTATTTTAGATCTAAAGCCCCTCTCGCAAATACCCTCACTACATTTTATTAATATGACATACCTTTTACTTACATACTGAATAAACATAATCATACACAATTAACGGTCTAAAAAACACATCTAGTGAAATCGGAAAAATCGCGTCATGATCAGATAGTAAGAAATTAAGTGACAGTAAACCTAAAAACCATACCAAATATCTACAAACCAACTAATCATCACACTTAAGTAATTAACATATTGATGGGTTTTTGTTTCAGCTTATTATAAGCACAATTTTTGTGGCTTATTTTGAATCTTTTCAGCTTATAGGAGCTTATTTTGACATGATAAGCTTATATAAGCCGAAAAGTTTAAAAATGAGCCACAAAAAGTGAGCTTATGAAACATAAGCCCAAAACCAAATAAGCTATATAAGCTGAAACAAACACCCCTTAACAGACACATAACTGCATAAGTCAAAAAGGTGATTAGATCATTTTTAGTGATCGGTTTTTACAACTTAACTGATTAAATATCATCAATGATGACGTCAGCACTTATTAAAAAAAGTGTACACGTCAGCAAGTAATCAGATCAGAATCGTAATAACATCAGTAGTTAGATCATGAAGCATAAATAAATACATATAAATTATATAAAAGATTATTTATATATATGAAATATACCAGATGAGAGGATAAGATGACCCTGGCGCCATTAGACATCAAGTATTTAATAGTAGGAACAGCAGCACGGATACGAGTGTCATCCGTGATCTTGAAGCTGTCATCCAAGGGCACGTTCAGATCGACACGCACGAATACTCTCTTTCCCTTTAGATCAGATTCTTTCAAGCTGCTCACACTCTTCTTTGTTGCCATTTTTCACTAATAAAAATAATAATAATAATTAATAATGATTAGTAACAAGGAAGGATTAATGAGGATGATTGGTTGGTGGTTTTTGTAGACGTGGAAAGTTTGTTTTTCAAGACAACTATTTCTTTCTTTTACGTGGATAATGGGTATGTTTGGCAAAATATAGTGGTACCGCAAGAATCAGCAACTGTTTGTTTTAATAAAGTGTGTGATAACATAGCCGTATAGTCATAATTAGAAAGTGAAAACGCTAGTTGCTCGTAAATGCTACTATAAGTAGCATTTGACCCACTCCCTTTTAGCTATTTTCTTTAAACTGACCCATTTGACCCACTCCCTTTTAGCTATTTTCTTTAAATTGACCCGTTTGAAATAGAACTTAACCCAAACAAACCCATTTATAAACAAAAGGGTCCAGAAAACACTTCTAGAAAAATCAATTCCGCATGTTTATAGCATCATTGCATAAAGCTTGTGATTTTCAAACTAGAAAAATCAGTTCAGTATGTTTTACCATCTTCTTTACCTGTGCAAGACAGTCCCATGTCCACTTGGAACACATAAATCAGCGCCATGCCAAGCATTTCTGAATCCAACTATTTCAAGATGTTCAGCAACACATTGGAGGAGTCCATTCATTCTGTTGAATACATATAAATAAGAATAAGCAAGAAAACTTATCTATCGTCTACCGGATCTGAAACTTCAAAGGCATACTTTACTGAGATCATGACAGAGAAAAGTCGAAGACTAACCACACGAGTCCCCTTCTGCTTGGTGTGCCCCATGGATTAAGTCCACCAGAAAAGCTAGGCAAGTTGAGACAAATGATTGACCGGATACTGCATAAGTAATCATATAACTGTTACTCAACGAGCCTAGATAAACTGAAAGAAGATAATTTCTGAAAGTAATTCTTATTGAATCTTAATTGAGAGCATTAACACTTACCTAGGAGGCATGGGGAGGACTTCCCATTGACCTGACTTTTTCATGACCGAAACCTTTAGTAGTTGTGCTATATTCCTGTCATAAGATCACAAAATATGATTAGTAACTCACTTTAAGACTTCAATCTTTAACATGCAACATATAATATAGGCTTGTGTCAGAAAATTATAGCAGCTCATACGGAAAAACTGTTCCAAATGCTTTATTTAGATGCTCACCATGAAGATGGATGAGAAAGTGAAGCCCAGAACCAGTCTTGTTTTAAATAATAGCAACAGAGCCCCTGTTATTCAGCATTTGGTGACAATTTTATCCATATTGTTCAATTCTTAGTTAAGCATATACTTAACAGGACAAAACATTATTCTACTAAGTTTCAAATAGTACTCAGTTTCAAATAGGAGTAGATACCCGGTTAGCCGACTGATTATTGAATTTTTTCTGGGTGTAGCTTTTGTTCTGTATGAAACCCGTATGACACTTGAGCATCCATTCCTGCATACAGAAAAAGCAGAACATACTTAATAACCTAAAAGTGAGTCAAACATCAGCATCTTCTTGCTGATATTCCAAAATAAAGACGGTCAAGGTTTTCACGCTATAATGCAAGTATTGGTCTGCATCCCGTGCAAATAAATTGTGCATGATTTGCTTCTCGGGAGTCCCAAAGGCAAGCATGAAATCAATGTGAGCAATACGTCCCATTATTGTTGTCTAACAAGTAAATTAATGAACAGTGAAAACCACAAATGCAAACATTGATGCAAAGTGAAAAAAGACTTGGGGTAGAGCCAAAGGATATGGTGAAGACACAGGGATTAAATAAACAACAATTTGTATACTTTGGAAACTTACCACTTCTGTATAACAATTAGTCAATTACACATGAATAGAACAAGTAAGAAAAAACAGTAAATTTCATAAAACATGCAAATTTATATAGTTATCGCTTGGTGTGCATGATGTTTAAAAATCAATTGAAGAGAAAAGAAGAAGTAGGTACCCCTTTAACACATCTGGTTGGGAGACACAGTGAACTGGGTGCAAAGAGTGTGGTAGTTCCAAAGGTGCTACAGGATCAAAAGCAGCGCTTTCTCCTGGAACTTTCTTCCGCATTAAAACTTGCCAGCTGAAGCGCAAAATATGTAAATTTAGAATAATTACTTTTTGAAAATATCAAATATAAAGTATGTACAACGACATCTATACAGATTTGGCAGAAAGTTGCACCGTTCCTGCTTGTTATTAACCCTTTTGTATACATCACACAAAGTTCATGTCATGTGTTCTACTTATCTTTGCTTATTTATCAGGACAGACCTTTAGTCTCTACATCTATCTTTGAACTGTACCAATATAATACTAGGCCAAAAAAATGTGGAAGTTCGTTTAAATGTAAAGCTAAAAAAAGAAGATCACGGATGCAATGTTTTCAGCAGATTACAGCATAAACTATAGAAATATAAGTTTTCTAAATTGGTAAGATTTCTGGATGGCGAAACTTTTCATATTCAGTATGATAAACCACAAGAAAGTCCGAGTATAAAATCTATCAATCAGCTACAGAATCAGGAGTAATCACGATACCGAATTATTAGTAAAATGTGAAAAAGGACTTAGGTTTTTCTTCCCCTATAAGTCAGTAAGCTAAATGCTATGCTTTTATTTCATACCAAACTTCCACAACAAATACCACAATTTTGGGACACCATCTTACCCAACCAAAACCAACTGGAACATTGTTTCCGGTTCCTAACGGCACTGTACCTACTGGGGGTAGCCAAGCTAAGTTAAGATCAGATATTGCTCCAACGATCCAACCAGCAGTTCCATCCCCTCCTCAACCTGATAAACCCCAACATGTTTCAAAATCGGTCCTAACAATTAAACAACCAGTACATAGTAAAAAGGTTAGACTAAACAAACTTACTATAATTCTTAATTTGCTCTGGATTTCAGGGGCAACAAATCCCCAGCAAGCGTAAGCTTCTCTAAATTCGAAAACAGCTGACGTAACACCTCATCAGGAGCATCTTCACTTAAATCAAAAACCTGAAACACCAACCATTCAAAATCAGTTGAATTAAGATCTAAGTCCACCTTTGTCTATATTCAGTCCAATTTAGAAAATATAGAATACCTGATTCACGTTTAGGAGTGTTTGGTAGCTGTTTAAAAGCTCTCCACCCAACTGGCCGCCACTTCTAACGTTGGCAAACACAATCACAGGACAAGCAGGAAGATGTGAATGCTTTTGAACCTCTGCATCCCGTAACAATACGTAATCCGGTATAAAAAATTCCTTTAAATTAACATCTTCAGAATCGCAAGTTACACTACTACAAGAATATTTTGGTCCCATCATATTCAAGTTAAACGATTATTGTATAAAAATAATACTTGCGAAAGATAAGTGAAATTTTTTACTAGTATCCATATGATCCAAGTACTTTTAACTCATAAACAGCAGATGATAGTGATGAAGAAGCATACCAATCTGCCTTTACATTTGCATCTTCCATCAGAGTTGGTGGCATCTCGTTCATTTCCGTTTGACTAGCTGCTTCACCAGTTAAATCACGGCTAAACAAGGATCCTCACTATGAACGCCCCTTTGATGTGCATGTAAATAAGGATCCTGATGCAAAAACAATGAAATAAAAATGATTAATGGATGGTTTTGTGTCTTGTTTGGGCTAGTTTGTAATCCACAATCTTAATACTCTCATATAAGTGTTGACATAATGTAACATTCTAATACATAAAAATGCGGATATTCATTTTTCTTTTTGAACTAGTATATATAACGTGCTAAAAATGATATACGAAATAAAAACGCACCGTCGATGGGAGGATATGAATCCTGTCCAACTCAGCCGGGTAGTGTGTTCGTAACCCAAAAAATGATGGGACATAACGTAATGCAGCAAGGAAACGGTGCCTTGATCCAATCGGAGTGACGACATTAGTTGAGGTCGAATACTCGGTCAATTGTTTAGTATTCATGACCATGTAGAGTGCCTCATTGGTGTCGTCTTGGGTCAGAGACCCGGAAAATAACCGTGAGGTGGGTTGATTAGTACATTGAAACTTGTAGTCCATATAAGTCGGGATTCAAAAGACAGAGCCCAGAGTAATAAATGAGTTGAGACACGTATGATGTACATACCTTACTAGAGACAAGAAAAGAGGTTGGAACAAGATGATAACTTACTGATTCTGGTGAAAGGGATAAAGTGGAAAGTCAAAACCGACAACTCATAGTCGAACTCGGCATTAAAGGTGAGGTAAAAAGACATTTCCATCTAGGGAGAGTGTGAGGTTTAGCGGGTTCATGATCAGGATGGGACCCACTATATGCCACTGGCTTGTTCCAACTACATACACTTGCGCCACATAATGCATAAACCCGACAACTTTCAGAGCTCTGCAGCAAATCCGAACGAGTAGGTACCAAAACAAATAAAACGGCTACGCAGGAATTTAATTGTTTTAGTTCCTACTTGTTTGTATTTGCCGGAGAGCAACCAAAAGTTGTCAGGTTTATGCATTTTGTGGCATAAGTGTATGTAGTTAGAACAAGGCATTAGTATATAGTGGGTCTACCTTACCTAACCATGAACCCACCGAACCTCACACTCTCCTTAGATGGAGACATCTTTTACCTCACCTTTAATGCTGATTTCGACTATGGGTTGTCAGTTTTTGACTAAATCCTTCCACTCTATCCCCTTCACCGGATTGAGTAAGGTTATTACCTGGTTCAACCCTTTCTCTTGTCACTGGTGAGGTATGTGCGTCATACGTGTCTCAGACTCATTTATCACTTTGGGCTCGGTCTCTTGAATCCCGACCTACATAGACGAGAAGTTTCAACGCCCCAATCAACCCACCTCATGGTTCTTTTCCACACAATTTTCGGGTCGTGATGTCTCTGACACAAGACGACACCCATGAGACACTCATCTCCTTTGTAATATGCCCAATACCAACAAAGCCAGTTGCTCATACCCCGTTGTAACCGATGTTACATCTAAACATATTCTCACTGCATAGGTATTAATTAAGTTCCTTCTAAATTTAAGGTGTGTAAGTTATAGGTTTTAGGAACTCCTGCCACATCATATACGCATATATAAAGAAGGGATAATCATTTGTAAATGTATCTAACTTGTCAAGTTACATAAAGTTTTTTTTGTTACTCCCCTTTACCCAAAAAAAACGTGCCTTTTTTTCCGTCAACTTAGTGTATTATTGTACACCAAAGTGACGAAAAAAAGGCAATTTAATACATTAGAGTGACGAAAAAAGGCACACTAATACATCAAGTTGCAAAAAAACTTATTAGCTACATAAAAATGAAAAACATGACAAGTTAGATACATTTACAAATGATTATTCCTATAAAGAAATAGGATAATGTTCATCTTAGATCAACAAACCTACGACATGACAAATCGAATTCAAATTTAATAATTAACTAAGAATTAACAATAAGCACATAGAATTAACAGATTATTATGTCAATCAATTAAATTAAAAAAAGAAAATAGCAAATCGAATTAGGGTTTACGTTGATTACGTTTTTAAAATTGAACAAGTATATAAATGATAAATGGAAAGAAAAACCATACCCTGACCGTTGAACTAAGTTACAATAGGGTAAAGGGTAAAGGGTAAAGGGTGGCGTAGCGGTATAGGTAAGCTTCAAGCTTTAGCGTTGCTTCATAGCGTTTTTAAGACGTGATTCAAAACGGCAAAAAATATTTATAAAGTTGTCAATATTAGTTAGCTAATAGGCTTAAAACTCAGTTATGGACTTACTAAGCCCGAATAAATACTTGTAAATAAGCTTAAGTCAAATAAATCTCTTTAAAAAAAAAATTAAAAAAAAAAATAAATCTTAAAAGCTTCAAAAAAAAGCACCACGCCTTGCGCTATAGCGCGTTTTTTCACGCTACGCCTAGAGACGACGCCTTGGCATGTTTCTTAACGTGGAGGCCACGCCTCACGCTATGGCGCCGCTATAGCGCGCTATTTAGAACCCTGGTGATAAGTGTGACACTTGGGGTGGACGAATATGGGGTGTTTGGCTAAGCTTATATAGGGGCTTATGCTTTTGTTTGATAAGCGCCTTATGGCTTATATAACATAAGCTTTATTAGCTCATGTTTTTATTGATGTGGCGTTTTTATTTCGTATCATTTTTAGCATTTCCATTATATATAGTAGTTCTGAAAGAAAAATGGATATAGAATGTTACATAATATCAACACTTATACGAGAGTATTAAGAATGTTACATAATTTTTATGTATCAGAATGTTACATAATGTTACAAACTTTTCCTTTAAATTAAAAATGGCATTTAATATACATTAATTAAACTCAAAAATTACCATAAATAAATCTAATTTTCAATTTAACAACCCTTAAAATTTCCTTTTATAGTTACATTAAACCTTGTCGTGAGCCGTGAGGTACACAAACCCAACAATTAAACATGCTTATTGAAGTTCCAAAATCCTTAATTATCGGAACTACTTGAACCTAAGTAGACAAACATACCCCGACTCAGTCAGAAACTAAATTTTAAGTCGCAAGCAAGTTCTATTGCAGATGTATTTGGCATTATTAGAAGCCGGTTGTTGTTGTGAAAGAACACCTTCCAAATATGATCACTTCTAAGGTTGCACCATATTATATTTCTTATGTCCATATTATGATTCCCATTTCATTTACATGAGACAAGGTATTTACATTAATAGGAACAATATGAGAATGGCTTAGCTAGTAAAGTGTAACATTTAATTGTCATATCAAAAAGAGAAAATTATCATGCAAGATCGATTGAAACCTTATTTATAAGAGGAACTTGTCCGGATAAACAAAAACCCATAAGCTAGTCACACTAGTTACATAAAAACTATGCAACAAAGATTTACGGCAAAATTCTAAATCCAAAGCAACTTAAAGGCTCCAAAAAGCTAGCCATATAATGACTAAGAAACATTTTTATTTTCAAGTCTGAACTCTGAACGTTGACCTCCAAACAACTTAAATGAACTCATGATCGCTCGCATTTGAACAACTTCATACCTTCAAGAAAACTCAAGCTTCATCAAGGGCAAGCACTCCAGGAAGTGGCTTTCCTTCAAGAAGTTCCAAACTGGCACCACCACCGGTCGAGATGTGGCTCATCTTGTCAGCAAGCCCAACCTTCTCAACGGCAGCAACTGAGTCACCACCTCCAATGATGGTCGTCACTCCTTTTCCACTAAGATTTGCTAGCTTATGTTATTGGATGTTAATTCATTAATCCATGTTTAAGGGTCGTTGTGTAATTAGTTTAGTATTTATGTATGTATATAAGTTAAAGGGTCTAGTGTGTCAAAAGTAAAGTTTACAACCGAAAAGTAGTTAAATTCGGTTATGACAGTTAAGTTTGTGAAAGGTTGTGTCGGTTTGTATAGTTATGTGTCGGTTGGGAAAGTATAAAGTACCCATGAAAAACAAGTTTGTAAAACTAACGATTGTTTTATAAATAAACTTGGTACATTTCTTATTCGATTGTTCAAAAGAGAGACAAGAGACAACATATGTGTTATAGCCTGTATTCACATACATATTAGCTGCGTTTACAACAAATGGTTCTCGAATATCTAAAAAGCTGAGAAAGGTGTTGTTTCATAAGAACAAGATATATTCAATTTCTATGTTTGGCAACATTTTTTCGTTTCACCCATAAAAACGGAGCCTGATTCCAAAAAACTAAATTCAGTACAGGCACCACATCAAGAAAGTTGAAATAAAAAAACTAACAATGGTCAAACTAACAAGGTGGTGTTTGTTAAAGCTTATTCTAGAATCAAAATAGGTCCATGACACTTATGTTGTACACATATTCTAGAATTCAAAGTATAATCTGTTTCTTATAAGCAATCAATGGTTGTTTATTATTATTTTGCTGATGATAAGATAGTTAAAAACAATGAAGATCTTATTCAAACCTCTCTTAGCCGCCTCCTCCTCACACACAAAACCCTAACCCTAGATCTTATTCAGCCGCCACCTCCTCCTCCGGCCACCGGCTATATGTGGTCCGGATAACTCAGCTGCCGCCTCCTCCTCCCTCTCCTTTCCTCTTTATGGCTTGCGATCTATCTATCTCTCTTTCCCTCTCCTTTCCTCTCGTTCCCCTCTCTTTGGCTTCCTATGGTTTTACTTTCAAGGCCACCGCCCCCTACAACAAGTAAACTTTGGCGACTACCCTTCTTAGTAAAATTGTTCGGGATGTTGAAGCGTGGAAGCGAGAAACTAAAGAAAAGGATAGAGTTGTTAGATGATTCAGGTTTTCTTACTTGTATGAATAATTTCTGGGTAGATCTATTTCTAGATCTACTTTCTATGTAATCTCTGTTATCATCAATGAAAATTATTATTCAAAAAAAAATATATATATATTCAGGTTTTCTATGTAATTACACAGTTTTTTTTTAACCATGATTTCCGACCTTTTGGCCGACTAATTCACGAGGTTTGAACCCACCGATGATAAATATCAAAGAGGTCCGTCTTGGTTTGTTTTGCATAACAGATTAACTTCATTTTTATTTAACAAGTGATGAGGGTTGCCAAAGAACGATGTTTGGTGATAATTTTGTTAATGGCAGAGGTGGTAAATTTGACTCTTTTACTTATACTTGATCTCATGTGTTGATGATTTTGGTTGTATTTTTATATTTCCAAGATAAAATAAATATATACTTGTTATAGATTATTAAGATGAAAAGTCGTAACTCTTTTAAATCTCTTTATCTATAAATAGGTTTATATTGTCATACATAAGTTACGCAAGGATAGTTAACATAAAACTAGCAGGGTACTCGCGCGTTGCGACGGCGGGTATCCTGAAAAAAAAATTTCCGGTGAATCATGTATTTTAGTTTATTATGTTCTTTTTGACAATAAATTTACGGATATCAAAATTTTCGTTTAGCTCGTGTCCGTTCGGGCTTGAGCCCGTTGGCTCGTGTCCGTTCAGGCTCGAGCCCGTTTGGCCCATGCCCGTTCGGGCTCGAGCCCATTTGGCCCGTTGCCCGTTCGGGCTTGAATATTTGTATAATGTGCTTTATTATTTGAATTAGTGACATTTAATGCAGGAATTGTGTTTAAGTAATTTGTATTTCTTATGTAAGGGGTGTTTTAATAAGTGCATTAATTGTATTTATTGACCAGTTAATTAATTGTATTAATGTTTTATTTATTGTATTTAATGTTAGTATTAATTGTATGTCAGAATTAAATATTAGGGGAATTTCTATAAGTAGTATTGGTTGTTGTACTTATAGCTTTAGAAGTTGTATTGCTTAATTTTAAGTATTTCTATTAATAGTAGGCATTCCTCCATTATAAGATAGTTAGATAGTTAGATTAGATGTACCTGTGTTCCTTTCTCAATGTCCATAACTAATACTTTTTTCCTCCAAGTTATATTTACTTTTAATAGCGATTTGTGTTAGTGTATTAAAGTTACTCATTGAGTTGTATACTTGGAGGATGTGAGAGCATTACCAGAAATACAAGCTGAATTTATCTTTGTCCTCTATCTTGTACTCCCTCCGTCCCAAAATTATTGTCCCTTATTGACTTTTTTGGTATTTCTTTCTCAACTTTGACTATAAATATTTTTGTTTGTGTTATACAATTTTTGATAAAAATTATATTAAATGAAAATACATTTAAAACTCAATCCGTTCATATATTTTGTATCAAGTATTATGTAATGCAAACAAAAATACTTAAAGTCAAAGTTGAAAAGTAAAGACCGAAATAGTCAAAAGGGGACAATAATTTTGAGACGGAGGGAGTACTATATGTCTTTAAAGGAGTGTTATTTTTATTTTATGCGATATCTACTTCTATATCATTTTTATATTTTAATATTAAAAATATGAAAAAGAAGACAGAAAACGTAACATCAACTAAACATGTTTTCTAAATTTTCAACACTTTTCTAAAGAACAAAACTCCTTTCCATTCTCAAGAATACTAGCAGGGTACCCGCGCGATGCGGCGGCGGGTACCCTGTGACTAAATTTTCCGGCGAACAAATGTTATTTTGTTTTAGGCTGTTGGATTCAGATTTATGTTTTGGAAACTTAATTAGATTGTACATTGTGGTTAAATAGTTGTATATTTTGGTTAAGGGGTGAATTAGATTGTGTATTAATTGTATGTGTTGAATAATATTTTTTAGTTTTATTTGTGCTTCAACTACTTGTAAATTATGCTTTTTCACTTGTATTTTTGAATGAATGGGTGTTTTTAATAATGTATTAATTGTAATATATGAGTGGTGTGTTTTTAGTTTTATATGTGCTTTAGATACTTGTAAATAATGCTTTCAAGGTTGTATTTGCTTAAAATTGTATTAATGGTGGTCTTAAAATATTAAAGAGGAGGGAAGTGCCTTCCTCTATTATAAGTAGTATAGATATAGATACTTTTAAAAAATTGGACAATACGTGTTTGATTATAGAGCCACAACCAAAACTATTTTGACCTTTTACAAATCTTTGCCCATTTTTCCGTGTCAGCTTCAAACGAAAGAGTTTGCAGATTGGACAAGGCTAAGTTTACGCGAGTGCTTTGTCATTTATCGTTTACATAATACATTTTCAATCGATTTCACGGTTTTTCATTTGACGGTACATCCCCATCAACATCCCCAATGGGGATTGGGGATCCCCATCGGGGATTAGGGTTTTTCATCCTTATCAAGAAAACATAAAAAACCTTTGTCTCTATATTATTTTTCAGTTTCTTACACAAATGGTCCCTGTGTTTCGCCAGGTTTTACAAATTTATTCCTAACTTTTTTTTAATTTATTTTTTTAGAAAAAAAAATTAAAAAAAAAAGTTTCCGAAAAAAATTTTGAAAAAATGTTTTTGAATTTTAAAATTCCAAAAAACATATTTTCGAAAAAAAGTTTAAGTAATTCGAAAATTTTTCTAAAAAATTATTTTTTAAAAATATTTTTTCTAAAAAATATTTTTATTTTCAAATATTTTTCTAAAAATTTTTTATTCGAAAAAAATTTATTCGATTTTTTTTAAATATATTTTTTAGAGTTTTTATTTCTAAAAATTTCCGAAAAAAATATTTTTATTTTTCGAATATTTTAAGAATTTTTTTTTTTGATAAATATTTTTTGAATTTTTTTTTCAAAATTTTTTTTCGAAAAAAAGAATTAGGAAATAAGATTTCGAAAAAAAAGTTGTAGAATTTTTTTTTTGAAAAAAAATAGAAAAAAAAAAGTTTTTTAAAAAATAAATTCGAAAAGAATTTTAATTTTTAAAAGAAAAAATCTTTAGACTTCACCCAAAACGACAAAAACGTAAGAAAAACGGACAAAAACAAAAAAAACGTGAGAAAAACGGACAAAAACGTAAGAAAAACGGACAAAAATGTATTAAAACGGAAAAACGTGAGAAAAACTAAGAAAAACGGACAAAAATGTAAGAAGAACGGACAAAAACCTAAGAAAAAGGAAAAACGTAAAAAAAATGGACAAAAACGTAAGAAAAACGGACAAAAACGTTTGAAAACGGAAAAACGTAAGCAGAACGGACAAAAACATAAGAAAAACGGACAAAAACGTATGTAAACGAAAAAACATGAGAAAAACGGACAAAAACGTAAAGAAAACAGACAAAAATGGACGAAAACGTGTAAAAAAATAATACTAATATTAATAGTTAAATAAATAAATTAAAAAAAAAAAAGTTAGGACTAAATCTGTAAAACCTAGCGAAACACAGGGACCATTTGTGTAAGAAACTGAAAAATAATNAAAAACATGAGAAAAACGGACAAAAACGTAAAGAAAACAGACAAAAATGGACGAAAACGTGTAAAAAAATAATACTAATATTAATAGTTAAATAAATAAATTAAAAAAAAAAAAGTTAGGACTAAATCTGTAAAACCTAGCGAAACACAGGGACCATTTGTGTAAGAAACTGAAAAATAATATAGAGACAAGGGTATTCTAGTCATTTGATTTAGGCCAGGGACGAATTTTGCCCCAAAAGTTTCTCAAAGGGACGATCCTTGCACTTTCCAAACTTTCGGGACGAAACGTGCAATTTGACCAAACTTTAGGGACGATTTTTGCAATTCTCTCAACATAAAAAGTACACAAAGTAATCAAAAATATAAAGAAGTTGACCATAAAGTGTCTCAAGTAATGGACATTGCTTATACTTATATTAGTAATAATGTTAATCATACTTTAAATCATGGTACGATATTGAGACGACACATGTAATATAAGAATAACATGCATTATATGAATATTCGGACAAAACATTGGTTAAGTAATATATAATAATTAGTGTTTAATTGTCTATACTTTTTAAACTAATTAATCACTTAAATTCACTCATTCATATACATTACATGTCAATACTCATAAAAATATGCATACAAAAGTAAATATTGTATAGTTATACATATAATTTTCATACATTTATACATTAAAAAGATCGGGGCCAGGTTCAGGGATTGATGTTATCCACATCCCCGCCGCATAAGTAGGTAATGTGCCTATGTCGAAGTACACTCTTATTTCAATTTGACTCTCACCAACTTTGTGTAAAACTTTTGACCTTATGTGTTCTACTGCCTGATGGTGCTGATGTGTCGGGATACCGCAGCTTACAGCATCCCAAAAGACTATCGTGTCGACACTGTTCCTATCTGAATGTTGCAAGTGTTGAAAGGGTTTTAATCGTATTCAATGTTGATTGTACAGTGTATGCAGTGTATCAGCAAAAAGACTTCTGCACGGAACTGCATAATGCACTAAGTCTATCAATTCATGACTGCAACTGCTACCTTCAGGAAATACAAATACTGTTGTAAAACCATGTTCTCCAAACCTACGAAGAATCTGATACATATCCTCATCACCAGTCATTAAAAAGAGGAATGTCGGTGGAGGGTGTGCCCTAGCAAACTTAACTTCCCACAAAAGGTGTAGATTGGTGGGAACACTTTAATTAATTGAATGACTAGCATCTTCTGTCCCAAGAGGGACGTCTGCCAATTTGGCTCCGGCTATGTAGACCAGCCTTCTCTGTTCTACTGTAGTTAAACTTACACGATTATGTAATTCGGGGATTCCCCATCCCCGGCCAAATCAGATAAGGGTGTTTTTGCTATCCCTATTCACAATAAAGAAGATATTATACAAGAAAAAAAATACTTACAAATTTTTCTTAAAGAAGACGAACTGCCAGTTTGATTAGAGAGAATGAAGGTTTTGATATTTAGAAAGCAAAGTTGTAAAGAAAAATGATTACAAACACGGATACACAATGTAACTATCCATACTCAAATACATTTTTTTTTAATTAAAATTGCCAACAAAATGTAGTATATTAAATGTGTTGTAAAATAATAAGACTTAACTTATTTTATATATTTGACCTTCCATAATTTAAGAAGTTATATCCCATATTTTATGAGTGTTAATTTAAAAAGGATTTGTCGTTATCAAAGTTTTATTAAATATGTAAAATGCCATATGTGTTTGTTGTTATAGATTTTATTTTTTTATTTTTATTTTATTTTATTTTATTATTATTATTATTATTATTTTAAATTGGTTTACTCTTTTTCTACGCAAAAAGTTGTCAACGTATATACCAAAAAATCTTTCATCTCTTTTGTGTCGTTTCTAAAATTTATTTTATTTATTATGTAGCATAACTATTTTCTATTCATAGATCTAACATATCATTTATTTATATATTATTACCAATCGATCACTTTTATAAACATATTTCTTTACATAATAGATTCAAAACTACTATTTCACAGTTTTCAATTTACTCACGTGAATTTCACGGGTTAATAAACTAGTTTCCATTATATATAGTAGTTTAGAAAGAATAATGGATATAGAATGTTACATAATGTCAACACTTA